>OY294067.1:160955707-161256498 GCA_958510875.1 Endomychus coccineus | reverse complement strand
GTACTAACCTACAATCCTTACTTCAAAAAACGACTGAACTTCAGATGAATGTGCGTGAATAGTTGATCTATGGTAGGGCATCGAATCGCATTGTGTTCATCAATGATCTACTATCCTTTCAGAGGTTTATATTTACAAAAATATAAAAATCTAACAGGACCGAAGTGGTGTAATTGGTAAACACCCTGGACTAGAAATCCAGAAATGTGGGTTCGAATCCCGCCTATGGTTCAATCTTTTACGTTTGTTCATCTTTATAATCCTATGTTAAATTATCTAAGTTATCTTCATAATTCAGAAAATTTAATTCTATATCTCTTAAGTTACATACACGATAGTGGCCAATTAGGCAAAGAAACTTTAAACTTGTTTATAATTAACCAGAACAATTCTCAGTCAGTTCTATTGAAATATATAAGAACCGGGATGCTGTCATTTGAATAAGAACTGTCAAGTAACTGCCAACCATAGCAGTACTAACCTACAATCCTTACTTCAAAAAACGACTGAACTTCAGATGAATGTGCGTGAATAGTTGATCTATGGTAGGGCATCGAATCGCATTGTGTTCATCAATGATCTACTATCCTTTCAGAGGTTTATATTTACAAAAATATAAAAATCTAACAGGACCGAAGTGGTGTAATTGGTAAACACCCTGGACTAGAAATCCAGAAATGTGGGTTCGAATCCCGCCTATGGTTCAATCTTTTACGTTTGTTCATCTTTATAATCCTATGTTAAATTATCTAAGTTATCTTCATAATTCAGAAAATTTAATTCTATATCTCTTAAGTTACATACACGATAGTGGCCAATTAGGCAAAGAAACTTTAAACTTGTTTATAATTAACCAGAACAATTCTCAGTCAGTTCTATTGAAATATATAAGAACCGGGATGCTGTCATTTGAATAAGAACTGTCAAGTAACTGCCAACCATAGCAGTACTAACCTACAATCCTTACTTCAAAAAACGACTGAACTTCAGATGAATGTGCGTGAATAGTTGATCTATGGTAGGGCATCGAATCGCATTGTGTTCATCAATGATCTACTATCCTTTCAGAGGTTTATATTTACAAAAATATAAAAATCTAACAGGACCGAAGTGGTGTAATTGGTAAACACCCTGGACTAGAAATCCAGAAATGTGGGTTCGAATCCCGCCTATGGTTCAATCTTTTACGTTTGTTCATCTTTATAATCCTATGTTAAATTATCTAAGTTATCTTCATAATTCAGAAAATTTAATTCTATATCTCTTAAGTTACATACACGATAGTGGCCAATTAGGCAAAGAAACTTTAAACTTGTTTATAATTAACCAGAACAATTCTCAGTCAGTTCTATTGAAATATATAAGAACCGGGATGCTGTCATTTGAATAAGAACTGTCAAGTAACTGCCAACCATAGCAGTACTAACCTACAATCCTTACTTCAAAAAACGACTGAACTTCAGATGAATGTGCGTGAATAGTTGATCTATGGTAGGGCATCGAATCGCATTGTGTTCATCAATGATCTACTATCCTTTCAGAGGTTTATATTTACAAAAATATAAAAATCTAACAGGACCGAAGTGGTGTAATTGGTAAACACCCTGGACTAGAAATCCAGAAATGTGGGTTCGAATCCCGCCTATGGTTCAATCTTTTACGTTTGTTCATCTTTATAATCCTATGTTAAATTATCTAAGTTATCTTCATAATTCAGAAAATTTAATTCTATATCTCTTAAGTTACATACACGATAGTGGCCAATTAGGCAAAGAAACTTTAAACTTGTTTATATATATATATATATATATATATATATATATATATATATATATATATATATATATATATATATATATATATATATATATTTACATCCCGCTATCTCCGGGGCGTCCTTTCACTATTCCTACTCTGAGCGTCCACTGCGTATTTCTCATGCAATCTCTACTATAACATATGAATATATTCCATGTTTGAACAGTAGAGGTCGTAATAAGTTCATAGCCTTCATATCACAGGAAACAATTTTTAAAATTTGCATTCTACTGATTTCAGAGCGTCCGTTCATAAAGCCGCTCCTGAGCGTCCAAAATATACAGTAGAGCTTTCAAATTTCGGGTACTCAGCGTCCCCGCAGTATAGTTTGCTTTCATGCACCACATTTCTGAGCGTCCAGCGATGTTGCCAGTTTAGAAGGCTTATAATCGATATGAAGGATTTTACAAATCAAAAGATAATGCTAATCCTTTCGGACCGTTGTTGAATAAAACTGTTTTGTTGGTCCTCTATAACAGTCCCAAAATTTACATTGCGTATCATATTCTTTCTTGAATAACTGATGAACATTTCAGTTATATTTAAAGTTCAAAATTGAAAATATCCAATATGTAATGTATTTTTTATAAGAAAATGTATAGATAATTTTATTACTTAACTTGAAATTGCGTATTTTTCTAACCAAACGAAATTTTCTGTGGGAATTGAGGTGATCATACATACATTATTAATAAAATTTGAAGGCAATGAGAATGAAAAATTCCTTAAATAAAAAACGCACTTTATTCAATATAATCAAACTTAAAAAACAAACGATACCTCCTCTTATTCTATATAGACAGAAAAATAAATAACTATATGAGAAATAGACAGAAAAATATATAACTAAATAAAAATCTTTCTATAATCCAACGGCAGTAATTGTCCACATATGTAAAAAATTGTCCACATAGGTAAAAGATATTAACTTCTTAACAACCTCTTTTGAGCTATAAAATCTTTTTTGAAATTGATTTGAAGAGCAGTTTTGAAAATGCGTAAGATCATCTTTTAGCGTTAGAAGGAATCTTGAATAAATATTTATAAAACGATTGCAAACATTTTTTAGCTTGAAAGAAGATACTGAATACATTTATTCAATCTACAGTTAATGACAAATTTAAACAAGTGAAATAATAACTTTTTCTTGTTATATACAGATGTTGGGTCAAGGAATATGAAAATGAATAAATCACTTTTTTCTATTGAACTCAACAACCAGACTGTGGTTACTCACAACATTCAAAGCATCTGTCTATGATGAATGAATGACTGAATGACTGTAACTGGTAGTATAACGTAAAATGTAAAAAATACCGAAGAATTTTCGAGAACCGGCGTTTTGGGACGCCCACAAATCGACGGCCTGAAAGTACTATATACAAACACCTTTCCCTTCTGCTACTCTGAGCGTTCACCACATGTTTCTACCGCTAAAGCTGAATAATATTCACAATCTACCGATTTCAAAGCATCCAAAACATATTTCTAAATGTCTAAATATCGGAAAGTACGCGTATAGTGGCTTTCATTCTGCACATTTCTGAGCGCCCAGCAATCTTATTTATGGTAGCTGAATTCATAGGAAAGATTTTACGAGTCAAAAGTAATGAAAATTGAAAAAATAACTCACGATATTCTGTTTTTAATTCATAAAGACTTTCATAATCGGCGATTAAAAGTCCGAAACAGAATTCTACAGTAGAGTTGATTAGAGAAGCACGTTTCACATAAGATATGTTGTGATTAACTGACCTCATGTTGTAGAATTGGAATATCTGGTTGGTTGAGAATTTTCTCAACCTTGTTGTTATGGACTATCGTCAATAAGCAATATGAATAAGAAATAATCACCCTTCAAAAATTCAATTGTGGAAGCCGTTACTTTGTGATAGTTTATCATTTTAAGGAAATAATAAATGAAACTACTTTGTTATACTATCACTGATATTTAATATAGTCGTTACTATAGTTTAAACACTAAACGTGTCATCTTCAGACTGAACGAAGGTATGAATTCAACAAGTATTATATCTACTATATATAGGTTAAAGAAGGAATACAAACAAATTTTATGGCTATAGGAAATAGTTCTAGGAAAAACCAGAGAGGGGTAAAGTGATCAGGTGGTTCCGTGAGAGAACCTTAGTGGAGAGGGTATATTTACTAACGGACTTTAAATACGAAAATCAGGTTATTAATACATTGAAAAGATTACTGTAATATAAATCTAGTTGATAGCTAAGGATCTTATTATCATACATCTTCATTGCTTTGAAAATTCCTATTGACTCCAATATAATTAGTTTTGAAATTTTATCCTGTCTATGTAACATTTGGACATTACTCAAAATAGGAAAGATATGGCCTGTTTCTTCAATATGATTTGCAAATGAAGAATCGGTCTTATTGATTTTAAAGGAACGAAAATGTTCTTTATATCTAACTGCTATGTTACGGCAAAATAACCTATGTATGATGTAAAACCTATCACACTCTGAACAAGTTAGTTTATAAACTCCGGGACTTTTAAATTTGTCAGTTTTATATTTCGCATTGAATATAATATGAGATAATTTGTTTGGGGGCTTAAAGCTGATGGTCAGGTTATGATGGGATAACATGTTTGCAATTTTTTCGCTTACAGGACCAAAATAAGTTAAAGAAACTTATTTTAATGAGTTATCTTTGTCTTTCATAAAGGGATAAGTGCTATTGTAAATTAATTTTTGTATTTCTCTATCTATTAAATTAGAAATTACTTGAGGAACGAAACTGTTATTTGTAGCAATAACTTTAATTGTATCTAATTCTTTACTAAGATTTTCTTGAGATAAGGGAAGGGAAAAGGCTCTATTTATCATTGAATGAAAAGCAGCTAGTTTATGACTATAGGGGCTATGTAAAGAGGTACAAATTACTGTATCTGTGAAAATAGGTTTTCTGTAAATGTCGAATGAGATGCTATTATTATGATGTAATAATGTTAAGTCTAAGAAATTTATTTTGTGACCCTTTTCTGTCTCTAATGTGAATTTTATGTTGGGATAAATATTATTGATGAATGATAAGAAAGCATCTAACTGTCTAGATGTACCTTTAAATAGGGCTAAAATATTGTCTAGGTATCTGTACCAAAATTGAATATGTTTTTTGTTATAGCAGAACTCATTATAGTATCTTCTTTGTGAGAAATAAAAATATCTGCGAGAAGTGGACTTAATGGAGAACCGATAGCTAATCCGTTATTTTGAGTATAAAATTTGTTATTAAACTGACAGTACTTTTGACTGAGGCATATATCGAATGCCTGTTCTATTTCTGATTTTATCGAAGGATTAATATGTGACTTTTCAAAGATATTTGTGACTAAATTCCGACATTCAATGGGAGGGATATTTGAAAACATATTAGAAACATCAAAGGATACCAAAATACCGTAGTTAGGTATAATTTTTGGTTTAATTTGTTTGTATTCCTTCTTCAACCTATATATAGTAGATATGGTACTTGTAAATTCATACGTTCGTTTTCGTCTGAAGATGACACGTTTAGTGTTGAAACTATAGTAACGACTATGATAAATATCAGTGATAGTATAACAAAGTAGTTATATTTATTATTTCGTTAAAATAATCACCCTTATTCACTATAATTATTTCTTATTTATAGTGCTATCCACAGTAACTCTTTTATAGTTTATTAGTCAACAAGCAATATTAAGGTCTACAACAGAAGATTTTCTCGCAATGACATGATTTTCAACTATGATTGAAAATATTCTTTTCTAACAAGCTGGGAACATGGAATGGTATCTTCGCTTAGTTGGTCTCAATTTCCAGTTCCACAAGATAGATGACTTTCACCCATAGATGACAACATAGTCTTCACAAAATCATCAAAGTCTGATGCAGACACAATAACATTTGAAAATATTCAATCTCCAGATTGAAGATCGGAAATAGTTTTAATTTTTTATATCCAGAAATAGACGCTCAAGATGAGTCGATAACTTTATGTTCGATTTGGATAGAAATTTCAATATTGCTTTGCAAAAATATTCTCTGACTAATCGGCTGTGTTTAATTCAGCAAAACTAATAATATTCCTGGGAATGATTAAAAAGATTGTTCTCATTACCAGCTGTTGAATGCGCTGATATTGTTTTTACAGACATAAAGATATTTCGAAGATCACCTCTTGCGAGAACGGAAACATAGTCAGTAATGATTTGATACTTGTAGGGTTCACTATTATTATCTGTATGATGGGAAGATGACGATAAGTGTCTCCTAATAAATGTTTGGGCCTCTAGAGGGCCCAATTTTGGCCTATGGACAAAGTCTTAGAGCAAACAGAGAAATACATCGGCTATTCAGATTTGAAACAACGTACGGAAATTCGTTCACTATTCCAAGTTATAACGAATTTCATCATAAAAAACGCGGAATTTCATTTAGCGACTATAAACGAGGGTCGGTACAATGGATTCCGCGCGAGAAACTATACTTTTTTAAATGTTTTAAAATGCACCTGAATGCTTATGATTGTTTTGTGTGAATGTGAGTGTATGTAAACGTGTGGTGTATATGTGACCGTGACATGATGTCATCATAGGGTGTTACATATCAAAATCATCATCATCTGATATACTGATTTCTGACTCGGGGAAATTAGAATATTCTTCACCTTCACAATGCTTACATATGAGCTACAAGGTAATCCTAAATTTTTCACAAACATTTACCCGTACAATTTTATTCACAATCACGAGGGATTATTTTGAACAATTCATCGGGACGTGCATTTTTATTGTTTGTATTGGAGTAAGTTCGTTCAGACTATTCCTCCAACCCCATTTCTTCGGATCAATGGTTTGATTACCGAACACGCTAACAATATGTTGCTTTGCAGCATTATCGTATGTTCATATGGTTACCTTGTTGGAATCTTATGTAGAGTATGGAAGATCGGGAATTGTAATTTGTTGATAAATGCGTTAAACAAAGAGCTCCCAATTTTTCATGCCAGCGAACGATTACATTATGCCAAGGCATCACAAGGTAACCATATGAAAATACGATGATGCTGCAAAGCAACATATTTTTAGGATTATTACCAAGTTCAGGTTTGGAAAGGTAATAAAACCATTGATCCAACGGAATGGGGTTGGAGAAATAGTCCGAATGGACTTACAAACAGTAAAAATGTACATCCCAATGAGTTGATCAAAATAATCTCTTGTGGTTGTATAAAAAAATGTACTGGTAAATGTTCGTGCTTAAAAATAGGACCACCTTGTAGCAGCTCATTATGTAAGCATTGTGAAGGTAAAGGATGTTCTAATTGCCCCGAGCCAGAAATCAGTATATTAGATGATGATGATTTTGATAAGTGTATGGATGAGAATAAACACGATGATGAAGATGATGACGATAACAATGATGTTATCAATGACAATTGCGACGATCAAATTTTATCAAACTTAGATGATGAAGCGGATCACGATGATCCATATATCAATAATGATCACATTACATCATTAGCAATATATGCTGACACTGATAACGAAAACTTAGGTTATTTGTGAATAATTAGACATATAGATAATTTTCCAATGAATATGAAATGTAAAAGAAAAAAAAATATAAATGTGAAAAAAACAAATTATTTATTAATCTTAGTTTTTTTTGTTTAAATATTGAAATTTGTTATGTAACACCCTATAATGACATCATGTCACGGTAACATATACACGTTCACACGTCTTCATACACTCACACATTCACACAAAATGATTATAAGCATTCAGGTGCATTTTAAAACATTTAAAAAGTATTATTTCGCGGGAGGAATCTATTGTACCGGCCCTCGCTTATTGCCGCTAAATGAAATTCCGCGCTAGTTTTTATGATGAAATTCGTTATAACTTGAAATTGTGAACGAATTTCCGTACGCTGTTTCATACCTAAATAGCCAATGTATTTCTCTGTAGTTTGCTCCAAGACTTTGTTGATATACTCAAAATTGGGCCCTTTAGAGGTCCAAACACATTTATTAGGATAGCTTCATTTATACTCGACTCAAATCGATATGCTTGGATTTAAATAGTCGCTATGAAAATCTCTTAAAGAACGTAGAATTTGAATTCCGTGAAAAATGTCTAAATCCAAAAGATTTTAATTTTTAAGCTATCTTAAATTTTCAAAATGACGCCAAAGTTATGTCTTTAAACGAAAATGATTGAATTTCGGACATTGAGTGCAGAATAATAGAATATTTCGAATCAATTTGGTTTTAGATCGAGAACTTAAGTATTTCGTCTGGAATTCGTGAAACACAGATTTTTTTTTGGCCCAAAAAAATGAGGTAGGTCAAAATACCAGAAACCGAAAGAAGAGAAATAAAAATACTATGTTTCCACCGAAACAGAATATGAAATAAACAAAAACTCTTTGACATATACTCCATTCTTCAATGTGCTAAAAAACAGAGTAAATGGACCCTACCTTGGGCCCACGCCCTCTAATCGATTTCGGACCAGAGCCAAAAATCGCGTATTAATTTTTCCGAAAACTTTTGTTGAAACATTTTTCCATACAACTCAAAGCTTTGTCTCAAAATGCAAAAAATTGAGAAAAGGCCATTTTTGCTTCCAAAATATGGTCATAGCTTTTTGAGCACAGGGTTAATGCAAATTTAAACTACCCCATCGTTCTCAGTGTGTCAAAATACATAGAATAGACCGCAATTAGACCTCGCGGAAATTAGGACAAAAATCGTCGATTTTCCTCCTTAAATGCCTGGACTATTGACGGAACGCGCTATCCCTTTATCCGGTACCGCACCTGCTGGTGTGATCGGCAGTGAACGTGTTGTCATAATATTTCTCTCTACAATCGGCAATCGGCCAGATGATTAGCGCTTCAAATGACGCGCGAAACAGAGCGAATAGTGTCGAGTATTTCGACAATCCCTACTACTCAATATCTCAAAAACGGTCGTACCTCTTTTGAACTTTTAAGCCAGTAAGTTTCGACAATCATTCCATAATTTGTGTTAAGATTTCTGATAAGCAATGAAAGAGTTCACACTTTAACACTATAAATAAGAAACAATCGCTCTTATCCACTAACAATACTGTTCTGTTTACTCTGATGATGGCTACTTGGTAGCTGAAAGGTCCTAAGTACTTGACAGTATTTCAATTTTATAAGTATGATAGTTCCTTATTCATAGGGTCCAAATTTTGAGTGGATTGCATTTATCATTTGGCCGCTACACGAGAACATACTTCATGCCATATAACTCGATTCAAGATTAAATGGCAAAAATTAACAAATATAACATGTGTTGGCAATGTCCGTCTTTCTAGTCGATTCCTCATGAATGATCTCTCTCAAATAAGCCTTCCTTATTCCGAATTATCTCGTATTGCTCTATTACTATTTGTTCAAGATTTCTCTCATTTTCAATTCGCACCTAGTTCATTTAAATAACTCCATGGAACAGAATCTGAGGATTGTTAGCCAGGTTAACGAGGAGGCCACGCAACTGTACGGCATTATCCTCTTTTGAGGGTTAATCTAACTAAAATGAGGAGGTGCTCCATCATGCATAAACCAAATTACTGATCTATTTGCGTATGGTACATTAACTATCAGATCTGTAAGGTCGTTCTCCAATAAATTGAAATATGTTTCACCATTCAAGTGAGGAGGAATTATAAAAGATCCATTCCCACCATTTTCGAATAGATTTTCCATGAAAATGTTTTTTTTGAAAAAAAATGTAAGAATACTTTTTTGAAGCAAAATTTTCCCAAAAACCTATAATTAGTTTCAGAATAAAATAAAATGATGCGATCCAAAATAAAGCAGAAAATGTGTTGCAAGTTCCCCGTACCGTCGCTTCTGTTAAGAAGCTTCGTCGACCGGTACCTACCATATAAAAAATTTTGCATCGATAAAGCCAAATTACCAAAACTGAAAGCTTGGCATGTTATGGTTCCTGAGTCATAAAACGGAAAACATCTTCCAGTCTTCATCTTTGAAGCTCCGTAGACTCTTTATTGGAACATTTCCGGACTTGATTTGATATAAATTTTTCTTATTTTCTTAGTTTGGCATATGAAATTCCGGATATGCTATATAGACATCTAGATATGGATCACCTTCCGCATAAGAGAAAACAAAATCAGTAATGATTTAATTCCTATGGGCCTCATTATCATTATCTGGATGAAGGGAAGGAAACGGGCAGACGATAAGCTCCCCGAATAACCGTTTTTTTGATAACTGGGGAATTTCCTACTCGGGACATTTTTGTTTTCCAGAATTACAGCTGCTGTCCTGATTCACAACAGTTTCAATAAAATGGAGAAGGGCATACAGTGGATTTGTCGTAGGATTCGGTTGAAATGTATAAATGAGGGTGATGGCAATATATAAAGGAATATTAAAAAATTAATCAATAACCGAAGAAATATAATAAACTATTTAACTAGCTTGATGAACAACTTGTTCTATCGAAAATAATTTTAAAGTAAAAAAAGCAACTCTAGAGCACAAACAATTAAAATTAATCTAGAAATTAATATTGAAATTAAATCTTTAAATATCATTTATAGATAAATTCACTTACAGATTCTAAATCTACTATGCGAATCGGACATAATAACATATTACTCCATCTATACATTTTGACCAATAATAATAAAGATTCTTGACCCAGTATGAATTATATATGAAAATTCTCGGGAAATATGTCACATTACACTATGTTTTACCACCCTGGTTTTGAGACGAAAATTTGAAACAGAGTGTAATGTGACCTATTTCCCGAGAATTTTCATATATAATTTTGACCAATCTTATATTCTGTTCTTTCATAGTAAAATGCAATAATATTGATAATATGAAGATGTAAATCAACCTAGCTCTCACCGGCTTAAACTAAAAAATTTTGCGGATCGAATTTGATTCAATAGACTCTACAACAAAAGTTTAATTAGATGGATTCACCATATAGATGTCGCAACTCTTTTTTTCGATTAAAACTCTAAAGAAAAATTACGCTGCTAAGGTAATCAAAACTTATAATCTCAACCAAATGATCCAATTATCATTTATCTGAATCTATATTTACGGACTCGCCGATCATCGAACACCTTAAAGTTGCAGAGAAGTTTACTTTCACGGAATTTATCATTTGGTTTTTCAGCAATACACGAAAATATATTATGTAAAATTATCTCTTGATTGCGATGATGAGACGACACAGAATTAATGTCGTTGAGAATAACGATGAATTGATATTACCTCAAAGTTTATTGACCCCTACGTATTCCCTGATCTTAACCAACAAGCCGCGCGCCGACTCGCCAATTCGTTACAAATAATGAAAATCATGTGGTGAACTGCTTACGCTCAGTTTGAAATGCAAGAAAAATGAGAATAATGCAGAATAACTATCAGAATACGGCGTTGTCATTTCTCCTCGACGTCGAGGACGCCTACAAATCGACAGGCTGAAAGTACTGCATACACCTGACTAATACACAGGAATTGTAGCGAACGCCTCTAACGGCAGACACGTTGTACTATCAGTATACTTTTAATACACAAAACGACAGGTTGCACTAGCATCTGAGCGTCCAGACAAATTTTCGCCAACGGGTTCAGCTAACAAGTATGAATGATTTACTACGGGGAAACTTCCAAGCGTCCGTATACGGACGCTCTGTAGTAACCGGACGCTTGGAAGATAGCAATCCGTCAATGTACGGACGCTCGGAAAGTAGTAGGATAAATATATATATATATATATATATATATATATATATATATATATATATATATATATATATATATATATATATACATATATATATATATTCTTTTGTTTTTGTAATAGATATAGTTAAAATATAAGAAAAATTTTATCATAGATATGATAGATAGAACTATTCAACTAAGTTCTCCTGAACTGAGAACTATATCTATTACAAAAACACAAGAAACTTTAATAAGAAATGGTTATCCCATTGATTTAGTAAATTCGATAACTAAAGACAAAATTCATAAATTTTATAACTCATCTGGTGAAATCAATACCAATAATGAGAAATCAAATAATAAACATTACATATCACTATATATTAATGGTCTGTCAGAAAAAAATTGTAATATAGTGAAACCTTATGACCTACATATATGTCATAAAAGTTATTTAAATCAGAAAAGTCCCTTTACAAAATTGAAAAGCAGCGTACCTTTCAAAAAAATAACCCATACTGTTTATTCCATCCCTTGCAAAGATTGCGAAAAGGTATACATTGGCCAATCTGCACAATACCACAAAAAAGGTTGAATGGTCACAAATATACCAAAAATTCGTCAACTGCGCTTAATAAACATGTAAAAGACACTAATCATACATTCGACTACAACAATACAAAAATTTTAAATATTGAAACAAACGACAACAAACGTTTGATATTGGAATCTATTCAAATTAAAAAGAACAATTGTGTAAATGACAAAATAGATTCCAATCTTTCGAAACTTTATAATAATCTAATTCAAACTTAACAAAATTTTATTAGTTTGAAGTGCCACTTTCCACTTGTCTATTTAAAATTCAACCTAAAAAAGATAAAGTATTATTTAATTATGACATTATGGGTAACAATTTTGAGTTTAAATTCCATAGGAATATCTTAAACTTGAATAGTTGATTATGGATAGATCGGAAATGTTTATTATAGAATAACTAATTCATACAATAATCATAGATATTTATAATTGTACAATCTTAAAACATCTTGTATTTAATCAAATTCAATCCATTCCAAATTGTAATTAGCCATACATTACTCTTTCACACACAACCGATCCAATGTTTTCTGCAGTTTTAATTGGATCTTAAAACACAAGTCGGCTGCAGACGCATTTCATTAATCGAAATCATCTATTCTTTTCTAAATTACATGGAAACACTAATTCACATTTTGATAAAGACAATAAACATTGTCGAAACGTCACACAGAATTTTTATTTCATTTTCAGTATATATACGAACCAATACACCAAGAAAACATACAAATATATATATATACAATATATATATATATATATATATATATATATATATATATATATATATATATATACATATATATATATATATATATATATATATATATATATATATATATATAACTTAAGAGATATAGAATTAAATTTTCTGAATTATGAAGATAACTTAGATAATTTAACATAGGATTATAAAGATGAATAAACGTAAAAGATTGAACCATAGGCGGGATTCGAACCCACATTTCTGGATTTCTAGTCCAGGGTGTTTACCAATTACACCACTTCGGTCCTGTTAGATTTTTATATTTTTGTAAATATAAACCTCTGAAAGGATAGTAGATCATTGATGAACACAATGCGATTCGATGCCCTACCATAGATCAACTATTCACGCACATTCATCTGAAGTTCAGTCGTTTTTTGAAGTAAGGATTGTAGGTTAGTACTGCTATGGTTGGCAGTTACTTGACAGTTCTTATTCAAATGACAGCATCCCGGTTCTTATATATTTCAATAGAACTGACTGAGAATTGTTCTGGTTAATTATAAACAAGTTTAAAGTTTCTTTGCCTAATTGGCCACTATCGTGTATGTAACTTAAGAGATATAGAATTAAATTTTCTGAATTATGAAGATAACTTAGATAATTTAACATAGGATTATAAAGATGAATAAACGTAAAAGATTGAACCATAGGCGGGATTCGAACCCACATTTCTGGATTTCTAGTCCAGGGTGTTTACCAATTACACCACTTCGGTCCTGTTAGATTTTTATATTTTTGTAAATATAAACCTCTGAAAGGATAGTAGATCATTGATGAACACAATGCGATTCGATGCCCTACCATAGATCAACTATTCACGCACATTCATCTGAAGTTCAGTCGTTTTTTGAAGTAAGGATTGTAGGTTAGTACTGCTATGGTTGGCAGTTACTTGACAGTTCTTATTCAAATGACAGCATCCCGGTTCTTATATATTTCAATAGAACTGACTGAGAATTGTTCTGGTTAATTATAAACAAGTTTAAAGTTTCTTTGCCTAATTGGCCACTATCGTGTATGTAACTTAAGAGATATAGAATTAAATTTTCTGAATTATGAAGATAACTTAGATAATTTAACATAGGATTATAAAGATGAATAAACGTAAAAGATTGAACCATAGGCGGGATTCGAACCCACATTTCTGGATTTCTAGTCCAGGGTGTTTACCAATTACACCACTTCGGTCCTGTTAGATTTTTATATTTTTGTAAATATAAACCTCTGAAAGGATAGTAGATCATTGATGAACACAATGCGATTCGATGCCCTACCATAGATCAACTATTCACGCACATTCATCTGAAGTTCAGTCGTTTTTTGAAGTAAGGATTGTAGGTTAGTACTGCTATGGTTGGCAGTTACTTGACAGTTCTTATTCAAATGACAGCATCCCGGTTCTTATATATTTCAATAGAACTGACTGAGAATTGTTCTGGTTAATTATAAACAAGTTTAAAGTTTCTTTGCCTAATTGGCCACTATCGTGTATGTAACTTAAGAGATATAGAATTAAATTTTCTGAATTATGAAGATAACTTAGATAATTTAACATAGGATTATAAAGATGAATAAACGTAAAAGATTGAACCATAGGCGGGATTCGAACCCACATTTCTGGATTTCTAGTCCAGGGTGTTTACCAATTACACCACTTCGGTCCTGTTAGATTTTTATATTTTTGTAAATATAAACCTCTGAAAGGATAGTAGATCATTGATGAACACAATGCGATTCGATGCCCTACCATAGATCAACTATTCACGCACATTCATCTGAAGTTCAGTCGTTTTTTGAAGTAAGGATTGTAGGTTAGTACTGCTATGGTTGGCAGTTACTTGACAGTTCTTATTCAAATGACAGCATCCCGGTTCTTATATATTTCAATAGAACTGACTGAGAATTGTTCTGGTTAATTATAAACAAGTTTAAAGTTTCTTTGCCTAATTGGCCACTATCGTGTATGTAACTTAAGAGATATAGAATTAAATTTTCTGAATTATGAAGATAACTTAGATAATTTAACATAGGATTATAAAGATGAATAAACGTAAAAGATTGAACCATAGGCGGGATTCGAACCCACATTTCTGGATTTCTAGTCCAGGGTGTTTACCAATTACACCACTTCGGTCCTGTTAGATTTTTATATTTTTGTAAATATAAACCTCTGAAAGGATAGTAGATCATTGATGAACACAATGCGATTCGATGCCCTACCATAGATCAACTATTCACGCACATTCATCTGAAGTTCAGTCGTTTTTTGAAGTAAGGATTGTAGGTTAGTACTGCTATGGTTGGCAGTTACTTGACAGTTCTTATTCAAATGACAGCATCCCGGTTCTTATATATTTCAATAGAACTGACTGAGAATTGTTCTGGTTAATTATAAACAAGTTTAAAGTTTCTTTGCCTAATTGGCCACTATCGTGTATGTAACTTAAGAGATATAGAATTAAATTTTCTGAATTATGAAGATAACTTAGATAATTTAACATAGGATTATAAAGATGAATAAACGTAAAAGATTGAACCATAGGCGGGATTCGAACCCACATTTCTGGATTTCTAGTCCAGGGTGTTTACCAATTACACCACTTCGGTCCTGTTAGATTTTTATATTTTTGTAAATATAAACCTCTGAAAGGATAGTAGATCATTGATGAACACAATGCGATTCGATGCCCTACCATAGATCAACTATTCACGCACATTCATCTGAAGTTCAGTCGTTTTTTGAAGTAAGGATTGTAGGTTAGTACTGCTATGGTTGGCAGTTACTTGACAGTTCTTATTCAAATGACAGCATCCCGGTTCTTATATATTTCAATAGAACTGACTGAGAATTGTTCTGGTTAATTATAAACAAGTTTAAAGTTTCTTTGCCTAATTGGCCACTATCGTGTATGTAACTTAAGAGATATAGAATTAAATTTTCTGAATTATGAAGATAACTTAGATAATTTAACATAGGATTATAAAGATGAATAAACGTAAAAGATTGAACCATAGGCGGGATTCGAACCCACATTTCTGGATTTCTAGTCCAGGGTGTTTACCAATTACACCACTTCGGTCCTGTTAGATTTTTATATTTTTGTAAATATAAACCTCTGAAAGGATAGTAGATCATTGATGAACACAATGCGATTCGATGCCCTACCATAGATCAACTATTCACGCACATTCATCTGAAGTTCAGTCGTTTTTTGAAGTAAGGATTGTAGGTTAGTACTGCTATGGTTGGCAGTTACTTGACAGTTCTTATTCAAATGACAGCATCCCGGTTCTTATATATTTCAATAGAACTGACTGAGAATTGTTCTGGTTAATTATAAACAAGTTTAAAGTTTCTTTGCCTAATTGGCCACTATCGTGTATGTAACTTAAGAGATATAGAATTAAATTTTCTGAATTATGAAGATAACTTAGATAATTTAACATAGGATTATAAAGATGAATAAACGTAAAAGATTGAACCATAGGCGGGATTCGAACCCACATTTCTGGATTTCTAATTTCGAATCCCGCCTATGGTTCAATCTTTTACGTTTATTCATCTTTATAATCCTATGTTAAATTATCTAAGTTATCTTCATAATTCAGAAAATTTAATTCTATATCTCTTAAGTTACATACACGATAGTGGCCAATTAGGCAAAGAAACTTTAAACTTGTTTATAATTAACCAGAACAATTCTCAGTCAGTTCTATTGAAATATATAAGAACCGGGATGCTGTCATTTGAATAAGAACTGTCAAGTAACTGCCAACCATAGCAGTACTAACCTACAATCCTTACTTCAAAAAACGACTGAACTTCAGATGAATGTGCGTGAATAGTTGATCTATGGTAGGGCATCGAATCGCATTGTGTTCATCAATGATCTACTATCCTTTCAGAGGTTTATATTTACAAAAATATAAAAATCTAACAGGACCGAAGTGGTGTAATTGGTAAACACCCTGGACTAGAAATCCAGAAATGTGGGTTCGAATCCCGCCTATGGTTCAATCTTTTACGTTTATTCATCTTTATAATCCTATGTTAAATTATCTAAGTTATCTTCATAATTCAGAAAATTTAATTCTATATCTCTTAAGTTACATACACGATAGTGGCCAATTAGGCAAAGAAACTTTAAACTTGTTTATAATTAACCAGAACAATTCTCAGTCAGTTCTATTGAAATATATAAGAACCGGGATGCTGTCATTTGAATAAGAACTGTCAAGTAACTGCCAACCATAGCAGTACTAACCTACAATCCTTACTTCAAAAAACGACTGAACTTCAGATGAATGTGCGTGAATAGTTGATCTATGGTAGGGCATCGAATCGCATTGTGTTCATCAATGATCTACTATCCTTTCAGAGGTTTATATTTACAAAAATATAAAAATCTAACAGGACCGAAGTGGTGTAATTGGTAAACACCCTGGACTAGAAATCCAGAAATGTGGGTTCGAATCCCGCCTATGGTTCAATCTTTTACGTTTATTCATCTTTATAATCCTATGTTAAATTATCTAAGTTATCTTCATAATTCAGAAAATTTAATTCTATATCTCTTAAGTTACATACACGATAGTGGCCAATTAGGCAAAGAAACTTTAAACTTGTTTATAATTAACCAGAACAATTCTCAGTCAGTTCTATTGAAATATATAAGAACCGGGATGCTGTCATTTGAATAAGAACTGTCAAGTAACTGCCAACCATAGCAGTACTAACCTACAATCCTTACTTCAAAAAAAAACGACTGAACTTCAGATGAATGTGCGTGAATAGTTGATCTATGGTAGGGCATCGAATCGCATTGTGTTCATCAATGATCTACTATCCTTTCAGAGGTTTATATTTACAAAAATATAAAAATCTAACAGGACCGAAGTGGTGTAATTGGTAAACACCCTGGACTAGAAATCCAGAAATGTGGGTTCGAATCCCGCCTATGGTTCAATCTTTTACGTTTATTCATCTTTATAATCCTATGTTAAATTATCTAAGTTATCTTCATAATTCAGAAAATTTAATTCTATATCTCTTAAGTTACATACACGATAGTGGCCAATTAGGCAAAGAAACTTTAAACTTGTTTATAATTAACCAGAACAATTCTCAGTCAGTTCTATTGAAATATATAAGAACCGGGATGCTGTCATTTGAATAAGAACTGTCAAGTAACTGCCAACCATAGCAGTACTAACCTACAATCCTTACTTCAAAAAACGACTGAACTTCAGATGAATGTGCGTGAATAGTTGATCTATGGTAGGGCATCGAATCGCATTGTGTTCATCAATGATCTACTATCCTTTCAGAGGTTTATATTTACAAAAATATAAAAATCTAACAGGACCGAAGTGGTGTAATTGGTAAACACCCTGGACTAGAAATCCAGAAATGTGGGTTCGAATCCCGCCTATGGTTCAATCTTTTACGTTTATTCATCTTTATAATCCTATGTTAAATTATCTAAGTTATCTTCATAATTCAGAAAATTTAATTCTATATCTCTTAAGTTACATACACGATAGTGGCCAATTAGGCAAAGAAACTTTAAACTTGTTTATAATTAACCAGAACAATTCTCAGTCAGTTCTATTGAAATATATAAGAACCGGGATGCTGTCATTTGAATAAGAACTGTCAAGTAACTGCCAACCATAGCAGTACTAACCTACAATCCTTACTTCAAAAAACGACTGAACTTCAGATGAATGTGCGTGAATAGTTGATCTATGGTAGGGCATCGAATCGCATTGTGTTCATCAATGATCTACTATCCTTTCAGAGGTTTATATTTACAAAAATATAAAAATCTAACAGGACCGAAGTGGTGTAATTGGTAAACACCCTGGACTAGAAATCCAGAAATGTGGGTTCGAATCCCGCCTATGGTTCAATCTTTTACGTTTATTCATCTTTATAATCCTATGTTAAATTATCTAAGTTATCTTCATAATTCAGAAAATTTAATTCTATATCTCTTAAGTTACATACACGATAGTGGCCAATTAGGCAAAGAAACTTTAAACTTGTTTATAATTAACCAGAACAATTCTCAGTCAGTTCTATTGAAATATATAAGAACCGGGATGCTGTCATTTGAATAAGAACTGTCAAGTAACTGCCAACCATAGCAGTACTAACCTACAATCCTTACTTCAAAAAACGACTGAACTTCAGATGAATGTGCGTGAATAGTTGATCTATGGTAGGGCATCGAATCGCATTGTGTTCATCAATGATCTACTATCCTTTCAGAGGTTTATATTTACAAAAATATAAAAATCTAACAGGACCGAAGTGGTGTAATTGGTAAACACCCTGGACTAGAAATCCAGAAATGTGGGTTCGAATCCCGCCTATGGTTCAATCTTTTACGTTTATTCATCTTTATAATCCTATGTTAAATTATCTAAGTTATCTTCATAATTCAGAAAATTTAATTCTATATCTCTTAAGTTACATACACGATAGTGGCCAATTAGGCAAAGAAACTTTAAACTTGTTTATAATTAACCAGAACAATTCTCAGTCAGTTCTATTGAAATATATAAGAACCGGGATGCTGTCATTTGAATAAGAACTGTCAAGTAACTGCCAACCATAGCAGTACTAACCTACAATCCTTACTTTAAAAAAACGACTGAACTTCAGATGAATGTGCGTGAATAGTTGATCTATGGTAGGGCATCGAATCGCATTGTGTTCATCAATGATCTACTATCCTTTCAGAGGTTTATATTTACAAAAATATAAAAATCTAACAGGACCGAAGTGGTGTAATTGGTAAACACCCTGGACTAGAAATCCAGAAATGTGGGTTCGAATCCCGCCTATGGTTCAATCTTTTACGTTTATTCATCTTTATAATCCTATGTTAAATTATCTAAGTTATCTTCATAATTCAGAAAATTTAATTCTATATCTCTTAAGTTACATACACGATAGTGGCCAATTAGGCAAAGAAACTTTAAACTTGTTTATATATATATATATATATATATATATATATATATATATATATATATATATATATATATATATATATATATATATATATATATATATATATATTCTTTTGTTGATATTCTTGAACCGTTTGTAATATTTGTATGTTTTCTTGGTATATTGGTTCGTATATATACTGATAATGGAATAGAAATTCTCTTTTGACGTTTCGACAATGTTTATTGCCTTTATCAAAATTGTTAATTGAATTAGTGTTTCCATGTAATTTGGAAAAGAATAGATGATTTCGATTAATGAAATGCGACTGCAGCCGACTTGTGTTTTAAGATCCAATTAAAAATGCAGAAAACATTGGATCGGTTGTGTGTGAAAGAGTAATGTATGGCTAATTACAATTTGAAATAGATTGAATTTGATTAAATACAAAACATTTTAAGATTGTACAATTATAAATATCTATGAATTATTGTATGAATTAGTTATTCTATGATAAGCATTTCAGATCTATCATAATCAACTATTCAAGTTTAAGATAATTCTATGGAATTTAACCTCGAATTTGTTACTCCATAGTGTCATAGTTAAATAATACTCCATCTGTTTTAGGTTGAATTTTAAATAGAGAAATGGAAAGTGGCACTTCAAATTAATAAAATTTTGTTAAGTTTGAATTAGATTATTGTGAAGTTTCGAAAGATTGGAATCTATTTTGTCATTTACACAACTGTTCTTTTTAATTTGAATAGATTCTAATATCAAACGTTTGTTGTCGTTTGTTTCAATATTTAAAATTTTTGTATTGTTGTAGTCGAAAGTATGGTTAGTGTCTTTCACATGTTTATTGAACGCAGTTGATGAATTTCTGGTATATTTGTGGCCATTTGATCTTTTTTCGAGGTATTGTGAAGATTGGCCAATATATACCTTTTCGCAATCTTTGCAAGGGATGGAATAAACAGTATGGGTTATTTTTTTTGGAAGGTACGCTGGTTTTTAATTTTGTGAAGAGACTTTTCTGAAATCATCTATTCTTTTCTAAATTACATGGAAACACTATTTCAATTAACAATTTTGATAAAGGCAATAAACATTGTCGAAACGTCAAAACAGTATTTTCATTTCATTATCAGTATATATACGAACCAATATACCCAGAAAACATACAAATATATATATATATATATATATATATATATATATATATATATATATATATATATATATATATATATATATATATATATATATATATGTTTCTTCTTAGGTTCTCGCGGACGTAATGTGTAGAACTGGATTCTCGGGTATTGATCCGCGTTGTGTGGTTTCGTAAGCGTCAGTTCGCCTAGATTTTCCAGACTCTACGGTCGAATCACCTGAAGATGGCAAATGCGACTTTGCCGAAACGTCGTGAAATTGGTCCTTTGGAGGACCGAAACCACACAACGCGGATCAATACCCGAGAATCCAGTTCTACATATATATATATATATATATATATATATCTATCATAAGTAGAACATAAGCAGATTCATTCATACATCATCATTCAGAATAGATTGTAATCAGAAATCATTGTATTCATTTGACTCATCGTGTACATTAGTATTTGTACTGTTATTATTTCGTAGAGCAAGACATTAGGTTCGAAATGAAGTCGAGCTCCACATTAAGTAAATTATATATATATATATATATATATATATATATATATATATATATATCAGATCACCCATTTATTTTACGTGGATGATTTGAAACTTTATGCCTCTGGGGAGAAGAACCTCCATCAATCTCTCAATGTGGTTCAGGAATATACACGAGCCGTAGGCATGGAGTTGGGATTGGACAAATGCGCAGTGTTCCATTTGAGGAGAGGACGATCTCCGGAAGTGTACGAGAATATGCAGCTTGCCGACGGAAGCATCTTCAAACACCTCGATGCTGGAGAGACCTATCGATACCTGGGAATTGAACAGCGTCCTAATTATGACGCTTCCCAGGTAAAGGTGGCTCTCCGCGGCAAATACAGAAACCTTGTTCGAAAGATTTGGTCTTCCGAACTTTCGAGTGGGAACAAGGTGTCTGCAACAAATATGCTTGCCGTTCCAGTCCTGCTCCACTCTTTTGGAGTGGTGAAATGGACGGTCGATGAGCTGCATAGACTCGATAAAGACACCCGGAAAATGATGCATATCCATCACAGTTTGCATCCTAGATCGTCCGTTTCCCGCATTTATCTCCCACGTCATCGGTGAGGTAGGGGACTCCTCAGTCTGGAGGGTCTGCATCGAAGTGTGGTTCTGAGTATAGCTTGTAAGGTTCTTAGGAGCTCGAACCCCCTCCTGTGCCTTGTTAAAAGTCACGAATTGGCCGGAGTGGGGGTATTCATCGTTAAGGCAGCACAAAAATCTGCGGAAGAACTTGGTCTCGAATTTCAGATCAGTCGAGAAGGCCGACTAGAGGGCAACCTCGAGCTCCTACCTTCTCGCCTGAAAGCCCAGATAAATGCCGCGGAGCAAGATCTTACGCTCAGGCGGCATGTTGACAAGCCGATACACGGTCTTTTCTATCGAAACATCGAAACGCTCGGCTTGTCAACTAGGCTGACCTTCGGCTACCTAAGGTCAGCCGGGCTTACATCCGAGACTGAGGGATTTACCGCAGCTTGCCAAGATGGCGTAATTAACACCTTGGTCTATCGCCGCAATGTGATGGGTGTGCAGGTCCCTGATGTCAGCTGCAGGGCCTGTCGAAAGGCGCCTGAGACGCTTTTCCACCTTCTGTCGGCATGTCCGGCAAAAGCGGCCTCGGCGTACACCCATCGCCATAATGCGGCCCTACGGGTGCTGTATTACCATCTAAGGCACTCGCACGGAATAGACCAAGAGCCGGTGCTGCCTTACATGCCAGGAGATATTGAGTCCGTTGTCGGAAACGAAAAATGCCAGATCTTCTGGAATTATCCGTTTCCGACCGTCAGGTCCATACAAGCTAATAGGCCTAACGTTGTCCTCCTCGATAAACTAATCAAGACTATGTATGTCATCGAATTCTCCGCTCCGGCAGAGAAGAACATAGTCTTGAAAGAGGAGGAAAAATGGACAGAATATCAAGATCTCCTGTTCGAGCTCCGCACGCTATACCCAGGCCACAAGGTCGTATTAGTGGTTCTGATCATAGGTGTTTTGAACGGAATTCGGTCTTCGCTGCGTTCAAACTTGAAGATCATTCATACATCATCATTCAGAATAGATTGTAAACAGAAATCATTGTATTCATTTGACTCATCGTGTACATTAGTATTTGTACTGTTATTATTTCGTAGAGCAAGACATTAGGTTCGTAATGAAGTCGAGCTCCGCATTAAGTAAATTATAGCTCTTATAAGTGTGTGTTTCAAATTCCTCTGCCTACACCAAGAACACGGGTCAGTTTAGGGCACGCCGCCCAACTTTGAGAGCTGATCTCCACAAGTTTCAATCATTTTCACTTTCAACAACTCCAACAAATCGTTTAAAATGTTTGGAAACACTTGATGAACATGTGAGGTCATTGTCAAAACTGCTTCACAAAAACTTGATTTTCTATCCAGTGTCAAGAGCCCCAGCCGCTTCTGGAAATCTTTAAAGCACAGATTCGACCTGTCCTATAATACTGTTCAAATGTTTGGAGTTCGGCTCCCAAACAGACGCTGAAGCTCTAGAATTCTATCCAGAAGAAAGTTATTTTTCTAATTGTTGATGTTACACTTACGGGTTCATTGCGCTCTCAAGAACATCGTAGAACGGTTCTTGATCTCTCCTTTTTCTATAGATATTTCCATGGTTGTAAAAATATTGTCCTCTACCTTTGCAAGATGAAAATTAGGTTGTGATACGATCATTTGCTTGTAGAACCATACTTTCTCCGTCAAATCTGTATTGTTTATGTCGAATCAATATTTCAACGCGGGTGCTACGTCGTATTGAATGAGAATGAGTCTGTCTGTATCGGAAAATATAGAATACGTAGTGATGCCACGGGACATGCGCATGAAACTGGGAACAACATTCAG
This sequence comes from Endomychus coccineus, assembly GCA_958510875.1. Taxonomy (NCBI): domain Eukaryota; kingdom Metazoa; phylum Arthropoda; class Insecta; order Coleoptera; family Endomychidae; genus Endomychus; species Endomychus coccineus. The sequence continues at coordinate 161,232,496 of OY294067.1, read as the reverse complement.
AAGACAATATAGAAGCTACAAAAGCGGTTATTAAACTCCTGTTAGAAACTCTTTGATTTTGTTATAAAATTACAAATGTGGAGAATAGATACACCTTGCAAATCATTTGACTAAATCACTGCTCTTCAAATAATTGCTCCACATTCTATCTCACTCTCCGCATTTGTGTAAAGATAATGAAATAAATTATTCATTTCATCATCTTTACACAACAAATAAATATTCAAATTGATAATGTTTTCAAGAACATAAACGCTCCTTCTTCCTTTTCTGTGAATCGACCACGAGTCTTCTGAGTAAGAGTCACTGTCCTAGCCCCAAGACATACTCGCTGTATATTAACCTTTGGAGGACGGTATACATCTAACTTTATTCCAATAATTGTTTCATTTCGTTGTTTTATTTTGTTGAACAATTTTGTTGAAATTTTAGTGGAAGCAGTTTTGAATTAACTCAAATTTACCATACAAGTTTTGAATCTATTCAATATATATTTTCAGAGTTATGATTCCCTCCAATTTCCGAGCCTTCAGAAAAACATGTGCTGATTATCCGATTACCCAGAAAAACAAAAGAATATGTTTCCGAACCGCGAACGTTTTTTCGTCAGAATTTGAATATGATAATACCTTTTGTTTCTGACTTATCATGTAGACAATCATTTCGTGACATACATCCAGGCAGACAGACAGACGGATTGTCTCAAAATTGCTTAAAATTCAATGAGAACTACTATGCTGGAGGTTTTCGCTGTAGGACTTTTCTGAAGATTTCAGAAACAGCTTGGGTAAATGCGATATACCCTCCGAAGAATATGATAACAGGTGAAATGACTACAATTAGTAATTAACTGACCTGCTATGAATATATAGACCACTGAAAACGCCAAATTATAACGGCGCGCGCGTTAAAAATCGTCATATGGAATTCAATAACGAAGGTTCGAAACATACTGCCGAACCATTCTATTTCATTTATTTCAGGTTCCTACAGGTGAGGGAAGTAAGAGATGTACTTATCACAGTCAATTTTCGGTTTAAATAAGGAATGTGTTTCTTTGCAGTGAAATTAGTCACTGTAATGTAATATCAATATACGTATAATTGAATTCCAATGAGTACAGTATCATTTGGATTAGTGTAAGAATCTTCTCTTCGACAATGAATCGAAATACTTCCGTCTCACTGAGACTTATACATCATCAAGCAGGTGTTATATCCAGTGAATACTGCAATTCCTGATAGTATATATTGCTACTATGATCAGCAAAATTATTCATGCTGAAACTTGGTAGTTCACATTTCAAAACATTCATTCTGGAATTATCTAACTGTACGTTCATCATTTTATTCTAGGTGCGCAATCCATTACAGAGATGAGATAACTGTTGTCGAGAAAGTTATGAATTTGCTCACTTCGAACATCGATATACACGTGATCGAGGTCACGAGGTTTCTACAATGTTATCCGCCCGATCCAGATGTAGATCCAACACTTAGACGAACCAGGGAAGACTCATTGGATGACACCAACAAAACAATTACTATTGAAGATTTTCTACCCGATACTTATTTTGTTTGCCGATTTTCGATACAGTCAGTCAATAATTGGCTATTCGGGTGAGTTAATCTATTCACAATACATGGTTTTGAGATTAAGAGCGTCATTACAGAATTACAACATGGAAGCTAGACATGAGTATCCTCACTGTCTGAGAGAGATCAGATAACGGTCTGACAGATCTGTTGAAAATTACCTTCCTTACATTCACCTGATTTCATGTAGGTTTTCCAAAACCGAATATAACATATACATAAGCCTACGTGTTCCTCGTTTGAATTTGAGAATTTGAATGATTCTTTCTATATATATATATATATATATATACATATATATATATATATATATATATATATATATATATATATATATATATATATATATATATATATATATATATATATATATATATATATATGTAGAACTGGATTCTCGGGTATTGATCTGCGTTGTGTGGTTTCGGTCCTCAAAAGGACCAATTTCACGACGTTTCGGCAAAGTCGCATTTGCCATCTTCAGGTGATTCGACCGTAGTCTGGAAAATCTAGGCGAACTGACCCTTACTTGGAGGGACAGATATTTATATCCCCCGTTATGCTTGACCTTTAGACTTTCGAACTATTTCACGCTTGGTTGATTTCTACGTGTTTGGCTCCGAGTGACACGTTTGGAGGACGTCATTGCGACGCTGGAATCAGCCGGAAAGTTTCCGTGACCTGTTGCACGTGCACTGGATACCACGTTCTCTCTTGTTTTTGGTTGTATCTTCCGACTTTCTAAAGCGGGTTTCCATGTTGCTGGTAATCTTAGTCCGTCATCTCGTTTGTTAAGACTATGTGGACGTTTCTCGATCTCTATTGCCTCCCTGGTTATTCTGGTCTAGAAGTGTTTAATGTTGGCTAGAGCCTTTGTGCCGCTAAAGTTGATCATGTGGCCCGTACTTCTTACATGTTCAGCTAGTGAAGACGTGGTTTCGTTTTTCGACACAGCGTTTGCATGTTCAGTCTTTCGTTCGGGATTCGAACCCACATTTCTGGACTAGAAATCCAGAAATGTGGGTTCGAATCCCGCCTATGGTTCTATCTTTTACGTTTATTCATCTTTATAATCCTGTGTTAAATTATCTAAGTTATCTTCATAATTCAGAAAATTTAATTCTATATCTCTTAAGTTACATACACGATAGTGGCCAGTTAGGCAAAGAAACTTTAAACTTGTTCATAATTAACCAGAACAATTCTCAGTCAGTTCTATTGAAATATATAAGAACCAGGATGCTGTCATTTGAATAAGAACTGTCAAGTAACTGCCAACCATAGCAGTACTAACCTACAATCCTTACTTCAAAAAAACGACTGAACTTTAGATGAATGTGCGTGAATAGTTGATCTATGGTAGGGCATCGAATCGCATTGTGTTCATCAATGATCTACTATCCTTTCAGAGGTTTATATTTACAAAAACATAAAAATCTAATAGGACCGAAGTGGTGTAATTGGTAAACACCCTGGACTAGAAATCCAGAAATGTGGGTTCGAATCCCGCCTATGGTTCAATCTTTTACGTTTATTCATCTTTATAATCCTATGTTAAATTATCTAAGTTATCTTCATAATTCAGAAAATTTAATTCTATATCTCTTAAGTTACATACACGATAGTGGCCAATTAGGCAAAGAAGGTCTGGATTGACTACCGCAAGGCATTTGATTCAACATCACATGAGCTATTATTATACTTGCTCCAATGCCTTGCGGTACCAACCCCACTAGTGAGATGCATAGAACATCTGTTGCCACTCTGGAAGACCCGTTTTGCCATCACATCAGCCACACGATGAGTCTTGACAGAGTTGGTAACATTCAAGAGGGGAGTTTTCCAAGGAGACTCCTTGTGTCCTCTCTTGTTCAATATTTCACTGCTGCCGCTCTTCATTGCTTTAAGACGGACTCGTTGATATTATTCTGGACCACCGAACGACCGGAGGCATCAGACCACCCATTTATTTTACGTGTGTTACGTTATGTGAACCTGCTGACTATGCAACTCATAGGCAACCGACCCGAGATAATTCTAAGAAAAGCGAGTTATCTCTTTACAAGTGTTGGATATAATTAACATCATGCATTCATTCTGATATACTGCTTCGCCTTGTGCAGTTCTATTCTGAATCATTTATTATATGTTCTAATAAATTAAATATTTCAACATTTCAATATTTTTTAAAAACAAGTTACCCTGATATAGTAACGTAACTGGCGCAGTCGGTAGGATAGTAGTGAGACGGTGAAATTTTCGACAAAATCGCGAAAATTGGTGCCGGTTTGTTTTAACGATTTACTCGCTGATCGAACAAAGTGAACATAAACTTGACTTATCTCCGTCCATACATCGTTCTTTGTATTGGTAAAGTGAACAAAGGACAGTGGACAACATCTTCAAAGCCGCAGATAGCAGAGGACATCATCGCCGAAGCATCTATAATTAAGAAATGCAAGCATTTGGATTCATACTGTAAGTTCTCATTAATTTCCATCTCAATCTTTCCTTATATCACTTTCCTTATTTTGATGAGTTCGTCTGATTCTGAATTCGAAGATTCACATAACTTCAAAGTAAATAACTGTATTCGTGATAGATCCCCCATTAGAACAAGCAAACTAAATAAAATTTTAAATAATATTAACACTGATAATTCTGCAATTATGGCTGAGTTACAAGGCTTCCATTTAAATGCAATCCCCACTTATAATGGTGATCAAGCAACTTTAGCAATATTTATCGCTGCTTGCGAAAACTTATTAACTACATTTGCTGACCGAGTTAATGTGCATAATCCCAAAAATGAATGGCTATTAAGAGCTATCATCAATAAATTAGAAGGCAGAGCCAGAACTTTAATAGGTAGTCGTGATGACGCAAATTCATGGCCAGATATAAAAAATTTACTGATTCAATATTTTTCGGATCAAAGAAATGAAGACTGTCTCGTTCGAGATCTCATGTGTTTGAAACCCGAACCAAGAGAAACATCTTATCAATTCGGAATGCGTGTACAAGATATGCGTAGTTTATTACAAACTAAGTTACGTCTGACGATTCCTGACGAAAACGTCCGCAATGTAAAACATCTATCTATGATAATCTTGCGCTGCAGACATATTTGCATGGATTGCCCGGACAACTAGGTCTAGCAGTTCGCTTACAAAAACCTGTTCATTTGGAACAAGCAATGAATTCAGTTACAGAAGAACAAAATTTCCAGTACGCAGACAAACATTTTAAAACAAGTGCTGCATATAGCAATGTTAATAATTCCAATCCAAGAGCTGTAGCTATGAATACAGTTAACAGACCTGTGAATAACTTTGTACCATATTACGTGAATAATAGTAGACCCCCTATGCAAATAACGAATAATCAACCGAATCGATTTCCAACCAATACTCAATTCAATCGATTTCCCACTTATAATCAGTTTAATCGACCTCAAATTACTAATCAGTCGAACTTTCACAAGAATTCTCCTCAAGCACCCCCACATAATTTTTATACTGAGACTAACCAATATTCACCTGGTAAAAATAATTCGACACGCAATGTCTTTCGAACTAATAATAATTTCATACCTACGTACAAACAAACACCTATGGAAACTACGTCGCGTAATTCAACTCGTATGAATCACTCTCCTATACAATCACCCGTAAATTGGGCAGCTGAAGAATTATATCATCAAGATATTCATGAGGCAAATACTTCGAAAACAGTTGAATATTACGAAGAGTAAGATACTGAAATTTGCTCAGATAATTTACTTGATTATTCAGTTACACATACACACCAGTCAGAAGAAGAACAATTTAATAATGAAAATGAAAACGTATATTTTCCCAAGGAACTGAACATAGACGACCAACCCTGATAGATCTAAATAATGACAATAATTCAAAATTACCTTATATTGTTATACCTAACGTAAATTTGAAATTCATGATAGATACGGGCTCTATGAAGTCTTTAATAAACAACAATGTTGTGAAAAGATTTTATAGTCGATTTGTTGAACAGGAACCTTTTAGAATACAATCCGTTCATCACACTACTAATCACGATAAAATTGCAAAAATCCCGTTACCAACCATATTCAACACTGGACAATTCAAACATAAATTCTATGTATTCGATGTCAATCCAAAATATCATGGACTTATTGGTTTAGATTTATTAAAAATTCTAAAAGCAACTATTGACTTTGACAAAAATTTATTAGTAACAGAAAATGCCAAAATTCCAATATATACTAATGATTCTTCAAACGAGTCTTATCCCTATGATGTCAACCCTATCCAAAATTATAAAATAACGATAGAACCTCGTATGCAAAAAAATTTTAAACTACCAGTTAGATCAAATAATAAAATAGGTATTTTGAACAAAATTACTTTCCAACATGGCGTTGAAATCCCCACCTCAGTAGTAAAAATCGAAAATAATACAGCAACCACTTCAATTATAAATTCCAATACATCCCCTATAACACTTACTATAACGCAACCTTTTGAAATCGAAGATTACGAAAAAATAAAATGTAATCACTTAGAAAAAATGGATATTGATCAAGACACATGCATATATTTACAATACCAAAATTTGAACTCATTAAGACTGGACCACATGAATGCAGAAGAACAACAAGCAATTAAAGAACTCTGTTTAGAATATAAACATATATTCTACCATGAAGGAATGCCCTTAAGTTTTACTAATGAAGTAAAGCACAACATTAGGTTATCGGATAACAATCCTATATTCATGAAATCATATAGACTTCCTCAAGTTCACCAACAGGAAGTTCGAGAACAGGTAAACAATTTGTTGAAACAGGATATCATCCAGCCTTCATGTTCCCCATGGAGTTGCCCTGTTCTGATTGTACCGAAGAAGAAAGATGCCAGTGGCAAACAAACATGGCGGATGGCTATAGACTACCGCCGCCTGAATGAAAAAACGATAGAAGACAAATATCCACTTCCCAATATAGCTCATATATTGAACAAGCTTGGAAAAAGTCAATATTTCACAACGATCGACTCAAAATCGGGCTACCATCAAGTCGAAATGTTTGATGAAGATATCGAAAAGACAGCATTTAGCACCGAAAACGGTCATTTCGAGTTTAAACGAATGCCGTTTGGGCTTAAGAACACGCTCGCAACATTTCAGAGAACAATGGATAATATTATCAGAGGTATACAGAACGAACTTTGTTTCGTATATCTTGATGACATTATCATATTCTCCACGTCACTCCAAGAACATATTGAAAGATTGCGAGAAGTATTTCAAAGATTGCGAAAAGCAAACTTGAAGTCCGAGTTCCTTCGCAAGGAAGTAATCTACTCAGGACATACCATTACGTCCGAAGGAGTTAGACCAAATCCTGAATGCCGTTTGGGCTTAAGAACACGCCCGCAACATTTCAGAGAACAATGGATAATATTCTCAGAGGTATACAGAACGAACTTTGTTTCGTATATCTTGATGACATTATCATATTCTCCACGTCACTCCAAGAACATATTGAAAGACTGCGAGAAGTATTTCAAAGATTGCGAAAAGCAAACTTGAAGTCCGAGTTCCTTCGCAAGAAAGTTATCTACTCAGGACATACCATTACGTCCGAAGGAGTTAGACCAAATCCTGAGAAAATACAAGCAGTAATAAAGTATCCACTACCATTGACTCGAAAAGAAATCAAAAGCTTTTTAGGATTAATAGGATATTATAGGAAATTCATCAAGGATTTTGCAAAATTAACAAAACCAATGACTCATTGTCTAAAAAAGAGCATGAAAATTGAACATAGCGATGATTTCATCCAAGCTTTCGAAACTTGCAAAAGTATATTGACAAATTACCCGATTCTATAATACCCTGATTATGAAGAACCCTTTATTTTGAGAACGGACGCCTCTAATGTGGCAATTGGGGCCGTATTATCACAAGGACCTATAGGCAGTGATAAGCCGATAAGCTATGCCTCCAGGACTTTGGACGAAACCGAGCAAAGATACTCCACTATTGAAAAAGAAGTATTAGCCATCATATGAGCAACGAAATACTTCAGACCCTATCTATTCGGTCGTAAGTTCTACATTTACACCGATCACAGACCCTTAGTGTGGTTGATGATGCTTAAAGAGCCAAATTCAAAACTTACGAGATGGCGACTCAAACTGGAAGAGTTTAATTATGAAATCATATATAAAAAAAGGAAAATATAACACGGATGCAGATGCATTATCCCGGATACAAATAAACACCTCAAAATCAAGAATTAGACCAGGAACCTTGATAGACGACATGGATATTGAATCGCTTGCTCCTGATTTAGATGAACAAGAAAATTTATTGCAAGAACTGAACAGCGACAATAGAATACTTAATACACCATCACCATCTACGATACAAAGAATTTTGGAAACCTCCGATATAAACAATCAACCGGTAGATTCGTTAGTGGAAGATTTGGATATCCCCATTGTAAACGATCTTTCCAACAGCTCGCATTCTAATGTCAATATAGAACTCAACAAAGGAATAGAAATATCTGAGGATGTAATTGAGTCTAAGCCAAATCAATACTTCATTTTATCAGTAGCTATGAACCCTAGACCTGTTAAACACATCAAAGTAGGAAATAAAAATGAATTTTTCATTCAACTTTCTAGAGGTAATAATGAACAAGAAATTATATATTTTCTGAAAAATTATACAGCAGCCAATAATATATACAGGGTGTCCTCGAACTGCGTGGCTAAAATGAAACCGAAGATTCTTTGATTCGAAAAAAATTTGATGAGGCTTTTTACTTTTGCCTCAAGTGTCTTGTATAGCCGGTAGAGGGCTTCAAAGTTGCAAAAATAATTTTGTTTTTTTCGGTATAACTTGAGAACGTGATGGAGGACTTCCACAATATGTGACAGGTGAGTTACTGTCAATGATAGCCGTTTTTGAGAGCGGAGCATAGAGCCTTAGAGACCATAGAAATGGCTCAAACTTGAGGATGTAACGGGAAAAGTGTCCAGAACTTTTTTGTGGTCAATGTAATTCACTCTATATTTTTTATGTAGATAGCTTATCTAATTTGAAAACTTTTATTACTCTTAAAAAATTTTGATAAAATCAACAGATTAGCTTGAAAAAAATAATTTTCGAGTCTCTGCAATTTTGGCTTACTAATTTTACTTGATTAAAATACCTTAGTTGCCTTTGCTTTTCTAATGTCATTTTGGCATTCGAAGAATTTATTCTCAAAATTGTCAGTTTTTACTTTGCTTTCCGTGAAAATTTTATAAAATTATGGCTCAAAATTTCACTAACACTGAAATGGTTAATATCTCGGTAAAACACGAATAATAAAAACAATAGAAATGGGGAAACGATGTGATTATTTAGGAAAAACAAATGCTAAATTGAAAGAAACAACAAAACTTTTTGGGAAATCGCTAAGGCATCAATTGTTCGAAATGTTGCCCATTTTCCTGAATACACAAATTAATTCGTTTCAAGAAATTGGATTGAACTCTGGCTAGTACTTCAGGATCATTCTTCAATAAATCCGCTTCATGATTAATTCGTTGCAACAATTCCCCTCGTGTGTTTACTGTAGCTGCATAAACTTTCGACTTCAAAGCGCCCCATAGAAAGAAGTCGCAGGGCGTTAAATCAAGGGAGTGGGCCGGCCAGTTCACTGGTGCATCGTGTCCTCTACCTATCCAGCGATCTGGATATTCCGCATTCAAATGTCGCCTCACAGCTAATGTGAAATGAGAAGGTGCACCATCATGGATGAACCAGGCCTCGACGAATGTGTAAGGGCAAGTCTTCCAACAGTTCAAGTAGCCTTTGTTCCAAAAAGTTCAAGTAGTTCTCCCCGTTCAATCGATCGGGTATAACGGTAGGGCCAATGATAAAGTTATCCACAATTTCAACCCAAACATTGATTTTAGTTTGATTCCGAAAATATGAAACTTCCGTTTCATGAGGATTTTCATCAGCATAGAAATGTTCATTATGGAGGTTAAAAAGTGAAAGTATCTTCGTCCGTGAACAGAATTCTCCTACAAAAATTGGGGTTTGGGTTTTGTCTTTGGACAATAAGCCGACAGAAATCTAGCCGATGACCTGGATCCATGAGCAATAAGTCTTGAACTGTTTTAATATGATAGGGATACAACAGTTCTTCTTTCTGAACTAATGATTTTGAGGCTCCAATACGAAGTCCCAAACGTGGTGTGCTTATCCCAGGTTCAGTTTCAACCGCTTCCAGTATCACTTCTTCGAGCTCTACCGTCCTTATTGTCCGTCTGCGTCCAGTTTCTCTGCTATTTGCTTCAAATTTGCCAGTTTCGCGAAGGTTTGCCGATTTGGAATTCTGCGATGGGGATATCTTTCTCTTCTCCGGCCATTGCAACGACAAAGTCCATAAATCAATAACATATCAACCATTTCAGTGTTAGTGAAATTTTGAGCTATAATTTTATAAAATTTTTACGGAAAGCAAAGTAAAAACTGACAGTTTTGAGAATAAATTCTTCAAATGCCTAAATGACATTAGAAAAGCAAAGGCAACTAAGGTATTTTAATCAAGTAAAATTAGTAAGCCAAAATTGCAGAGACTCGAAATGTAATTTTTTCAAGCTAATCCGTTGATTTTATCAAAATTTTTTAGGAGTAAAAAAAGTTTTCAAATTAGAAGAGCTATCTACATAAAAAATATCGAGTGAATTACATTGACCACAAAAAAGTTCTGGACACTTTCCCCGTTACATCCTCAAGTTTGAGCCATTTCTATGGTCTGTAAGGCTCTGTGCTCCACTTTCAAGAATGGCCATTATTGACAGTAACTCACCTGCTAAATATTGTAAAAGTTCTTCATCACGTTCTCAAGTTATACCGAAAAAACAAATTTATTTTTGCATATTTGAAGCCCTCTACCGGGTAAACAAGACACTTGAGGCAAAAGTAAAAAGGCTCATCAACTTTTTTTCGAATCAAAGAATCTTCGGCTTTATTTTTGCCACGCAGTTCGAAGACACCCTGTATACTATTTTAACTTCGACCAAGATAAAATGTATCAAGATTTCAGTGCGGTCTTTATTAAATTATTCAATAACAACGCACCCAAGATTATAAGATGCACAAAGCATAGAATTCCACTGATTGAAACCGATGAGATTGAAGATGCAATAAGGAATTACCATGAAGGTAAAACTAATCACCGTGGAATCACCGAAACTGTCAAACAATTATCCAATAGATGCTATTTCCAAAATATGAAACATATCATAACACAGTTCATAAATAAATGCCAAAAATGTCAAGAAGCCAAATACGACAGAAACCCACCAAAAATACCATTCATGTTAACGGAAACCCCTCAAAGACCATTTCAGGTTGTTCATGCAGATACGTTCATAGTTGAAGGTCAAAATTATGTAACATTAGTAGATGCCTTTACTAAATTGGGTCAAGCTATTCCAATAACGTCAAAGAACGCTATCGAAACGGTAAATGCTTTTATCACCTACTTTCAATTCTATGGAGTCCCCGAAACAGTAATCACTGATAATGGTACTGAATTCGATTCAGAAACTGTGAAACAACTATTTTCATTACATAAAATAAATATTCATTTTGTTACACCACATAATCCTGCATCCAACGGAATAGTTGAGAGATTCCACTCCACTATCCTGGAACACATTTGAATATTGAATCAAGACAATAGAAATGAGTCAATTAAAAAATACATGAATTATGCAGTCATTGCATACAATAATACTATACACTCTATCACCAATTATACCCCTCATAAGCCCAAACTTAAACTAACTTACGAGAAAGTTAAAGAAGAAATTGAAAAACAAAAAATAAAAATACACGCAAAACGAAATACCATACCATACTTACCATACTTTATTTACATCATACGCCATAAATATATTGAGATTATTGGACTTAACTACATACATTTCACAAATTATTCTTACAGCAAAATAGAGAAAACAATCATCTGACGCGTTACTAATAATTGAACAAAACTTCAATGACGCCACACTAGTGTACTCTATATTAAATTGAACGTAACAAAACCGCGCAAAAATACGACGGACCTTTTGATTTAATTTACATGAATGATAGAAACGTGGCGACTTGCTCAAAATATGATAAACTTAGACGTATCCATCTTCGCAATGTTAAAAGACCTGTAATTGTTACAGATGGCTCACCGTCATCGCAAGCGGACAAGAAATCGAATTCACTTCGATCAACAAAAACCCACTCTTAGCACTAAAGCTAGGAAACATGCAAAACATAATAGATTATTGGACTTTTATTAGAATAGTTAATTTAGTACCTTTAGAAACTAGTTATACAAGAATTTATGATCAAACTCTCGAATTAGAACATCTTATTGATAGATTCAACATAGAGGAAAAATATCAAACCGAAATAGTCAATTATGAAAATTTATTAATATATGAATTATTAGAGGTAAACAAAATATTTGATCAAATGATTCCCCTTGAAATTACTAGAAGAAAGAGAGGCCTCATTAACGGATTGGGTACAGTATTCAAAGCTATCACCGGAAACTTAGACCAAGAAGATGCTCAGAGATACGATAGTGCGATAACGCAATTAAAAAATTCTCAAGGTGATTAATTGTGTAGCATTTCTTTTAAAACTACTGTTTCATAATTGAAAATATATTATTGAAAATGATACAAATCAAAATCTTGTTTTTACAACAACTGTCGTTTTATTAACAATAATGTCATGACAACACTCCGCCTACTTCATGACAAAAATACCGTCGTCCACAGACACGGAATATCAACGTTATAATTTGAACATAATCGGCCCCTTTGAAAACCTCAAGGTTTCAATAGAACTTGAAAATATGAATACAAATGAATTAAATTTGCTTGTAAAGTATAATACATCAATTTATGGTATTTCTTCACAGTTTAACTTGTCCGATACACTATTTTCACTTTCAAATGGGAGTATACAAATTTTTACAACTGGTCTCTTATAAATACCATTGATCGTTTTGATGGTAACTGATCTGATAACGTCGTCGTTTCCTTTATGCAGGCTGATCATTCGTCCTAAATGCCAATTAAGTGCAGGGGTGTTATCTTCCTTTACGATGACTAATACTCCTGGTTTCAACAAATTGGGATATTGTTGTTTCCATCTTGTTCTAATTTGTAGCTCAGAAAAAACGTATTCTTTGGACCACCTAGCCCAAAAGTGTTGTAGAATTTGTTGGGTTCTTTGAAAAATATCCAAACGATTTCCTTTAATATGCTCCAGGTTTTGGTCGGGTACAGCAATAAGTGATTGTCCGATGAGAAAGTGCGCAGGAGTCAAGGGACTTGGGTCATTTGGGTCATTGGATATGGGACATAAAGGTCGTGAATTTAAACAAGCCTCTACTTGTGTCAACATTGTATACAGGTGTTCAAAAGTGAGAGATGCATCACCTATTACACGCTTTAAATGATACTTGGTAGATTTAATACCGGCTTCCCATAACCCACCCCAATGTGGTGCTCGAGGAGGAATAAAATGGAACGATATACCTTCCATTGCAGTTTTTGATTCAATTTCATGACGAGATCTGTTAAGGAAGCTATCAAGTTTTGCTTTCGCTCCAATAAAATTAGACCCGTTATCAGAATATACGGGGTGTCAATTTGAAAACTTCCCACCCTTAATATCTTCCTTCCAGTAAACAATATGAGTAATCGAAAAAACAGGTCAATTTTATTGTCAAGGGGGACACTTTCAAGGACTATTTGTAGCCCTCGTGGTTCAACCCCCTAGGAGGGGTAGATGTTACCCTTAGAATGTTAAATGGGGAGGGGGGTCAAGTGGCAAATCATTTTTATGGGCGTTCAATTCTTGTTCCAATGGTACTCTGACTTATTATTTTTTGATGAGCATTTTCCGAAAAATTGCGTTCTAAACTAACAGAAGTAATTATTAGAACGCCTATACTGAGATGCATTATTGTATTGACTCCCTTTAATAAAAATGGTTAGAAGAGTAGGTGGCACCGCTCCAACCCTTGAATGACAGGAATAAATTTATTACGCATGGGATTTTTTATTTGGTGGTTATGTTCCTTCTACAAAATAAAATTTAATTTGCGAGAAAGACATTTTAAACAGAAAATCTACTTCCGCTTATCTTATTAGCTGTTCGAAATGTTTTCCATTTTGCTCTAAACAGTAATACAGTCTGTTTTCGAACTCCCCTCTAACATTACGGAAAACTTCACTCGGAATTGACTGGCATGCTGCTGTAATTCGTCTTTTAAGTTCGTCAATATCAAAAGGTTGTGTTTTATAAACAACGGATTTAAGATGCCCCCAAAGAAAGAAATCTAAGGGTGTTAAATCCGGTGATCTCGGAGGCCATTCAACTGCTTCCCTTCTGCCAATCCATCTACCCGGAAATCTCTCGTTTAACCACTGTCGGACGGGAAGAAAATAATGAGGTGGAGCACCGTCCTGCTGGTAATGTAACAGATCCTCCTGCAAAAGTTCATTACCTTCTGCATCAATTTGAGTTTCTAGCTCGTGAGTTATAAGAGGATCGATAGTCTCTTCAAGCATATCAAGGTACAGATTGCCAGTCAAGTTTTCTTCCAGAAATAATGGACCAATAATGGCATTTCCAAGAATACCAGCCCAAACATTAACTTTTTGTGGGTGTTGTGTATGCCCTTCCCGAAAAATATGTGGGTTTTCGTCACTCCAATTACGACAATTTTGTCTATTAACATTGCCATTCAGAAAAAATTGAACACTCATCGCTGGAACAGATGTTTAACAAAAGATTAGGGATGGTATTGACTCGATGAGACATGATTTCACAAAACTCTATTCTTCTATCATAATCATCCTCGTGGAGCTCTTGAAGAATCTGCATTTTATATGGATGAAATTTATGCATTTTCAATGCTTTTCTTATAGTCTCGCGTGACATTCCCGTCTGTTCTGATACTGATCGTAAGGAGTTCGTGGGTTCTGCAGCAAATGTTCCCAAAACTTCAATTTGAGCTGCTTCATTTAGTACTCTGGGGTTATTTCTTTTTTTATTTGTCACTGAACCAGTTTCGTAAAACTTATTCACCAAATCAAGCACATACCGGTGACTTACATTACAATTTGGATGTCTTTCGTTAAAAAGACATGCCGCCCTCCGTGCGCACTTTCCAACTTCTCCATAAATTACAATCATTTCAATTCTGTCTTGAAGAATGTAAACCATTTTTACACTTTTATACACTTATTAAAGTAATTCCTAAACAGCCCAACAGGTACAACTGTATTCACAATACTACCACATAGTTCAAATGTGCTAACCAATTTTTTGCCTGAAAACAGACACTTTTCACAACAGCAGTAGCAAAAAAGGAAGGCTATCTGTACAATTTCTGCGATGACACTTAAAAAGTCAGCATTGAATAAACACAACTTTACTACCATCTACGTTTTACTATTAGACTACTTTTTTATGTAAAGTGTTTGGAGCTAATGGCTAATGTTACCCCTAATAAAGGGTTGGAACGGTACCACCTAATATTCTAACCAGTTCTGGCCAAACCATGCATCTCAGTATAGGCGTTCTAATAATTACTTCTGTTAGTTTAGAACGCAATTTTTCGGAAAATGCTCATGAAAAATTATTAGTCAGGGTACCATTGGAACAAGAATTGAACGCCCATCAAAATGATGTGCCACTTGACCCCCCTTCCCATTTAAAATTCTAAGGGTAACATCTACCCCTCCTAGGGGGTTGAACCACGAGGGCTACAAATAGTCCTTGAAAGTGTCCCCCTTGACAATAAAATTGACCTGTTTTTTCGATCACTCATATTGCTTACTGGAAGGAAGATATTAAGGGTGGGAAGTTTTCAAATTGACACCCTTATATTTAAACATTTACCACGTCGTGAAACAAAACGGCGTAGTGCAGCTAAAAAAGATTCAGTACTTAGATCGCTGACAAGTTCAAGGTGAACCGCCTTTGTAACAAAACAGATAAAAAGGCAAATATATGCTTTAGTTATAAGTGGTTTTCGACCCTTTCTATCGCGTATCAAAAATGGCCCGGCATAATCGACGCCAGAATTCAAAAATGGCCTTGCAGGTGTGATTCTAGATTCAGGAAGATCAGCCATTATGTATTTAGTGCTGGTAGGATTGATTTTGAAACATCGAACACACTGACGAATTATTCGTTTCACGGCGTTACGTGCAGATACAATCCAAAATCTTTCTCGAATAGAAGATAATACTAATTGGGGTCCTGAATGGAGCAACCTTTCATGTTCACATCTAATAATCAGAATTGATAAATGATGTTTCGATGATAAAAGAGCAGGATGTTTTTTCTGATAATGAAATTTGGAATTCTTCAATCTACCACCTACTCGTAAGATTCCAAGTTCATCTATGAAAGGACTTAATGACAATATTTTACTGTTCTTACTAACGCTACCAGTTTTCTCTATATCGGATATTTCTTGCGCAAATGTTTGTCCTTGAGAAAGACGTATCAATATATTCATGGAATGGTGAAGTTCTTCAACTTCAATTGAATTGATTTTTCTGCAAGTCTTGTCTGATAAACTATTATTTTTAAAACGTATACAATATGATATAATTCGAAGTAGCTTATTCAAAACCGAATATTTCGTTATTATATTCACGAATTCTGGATTTGGATATTTTGATACTAGATTTACTGAAATTTGCTGTTTTCGAATTTCTTTGCTATAATCTTCATCAAATTCGGTAATACTTTGATGAGGATTTTGTCGCGGCCATTTACTTTGAGGATTAGATAACCACCATGGACCGGTACCGTATGTCACTGTGTTCTACATCCTTGGAATCATCTGATCTCCAAAAAATGCGTTGCAAAGATCGTTGGTTATTTTGAATTAAAATTTGTCGATACATCATTGTGATATCAGCGGTCAACACAAAATTGTATTTTCTAAACCGTAGTACTATAGATAATAAATCCTCTTGTATTGTTGGCCCTATCATCTGTAAATCATTTATTGAATAACCAGATGAAGTTTTTGCCGAAGCATCAAATACTACTCGGAGTTTAGTTGTAATGCTGCTTTCCTTTATCACAAAGTGATGTGGGACATAGTATGCATTATCGTCATTTGGTGAATGTAATTTAGTCATATGTTGCAAGTTCTCATATTCTTCCATGAAAGTAACATATTGAGTCTTCAAATTAACATTTTTATTGAGCTTTTTCTCCATTAAGTAGAATCGTTTCAACGCCATTTCTTTAGAATTACCAAGTTTAGAAATAGATTCTTTCAGAGGTATGCTAACAATAAATCGTCCAGTAGAGTCTCGCATTGTGTGTTGTACGAAATGCTCTTCTGCTGCATTTTCTTCTGAAAAGAAATATTTTCTTTCTGGATATTCCTCGATTTCCCAAAACCTCTTAACTTGCCGTTCAATTTCTCCAAACGATACCAAATTATAACAAGAAGCCTTTGAATAAGAAATATAATTTGGAATTTCTCCTGTTACTATCCACCCAAGCAGAGTTTTTTGTAATACTGGCTTATTTTTTCCAAGCTTAATTTGACCGACGCTTATGAGTTGCCAAAATATGTTTGAACCAAGCAATATGTCGATTTTTGCAGTATGATTGAATTTCGGATCGGCTGATGATAAATTGCGAGGTATGTTTAATGATCTGCTGTCAAAAGAAACAGATGGAAGGTTTTCTGTGATCTTTGGGATAATCAAACATGATATCATACTTTTGTATGAATTACAACGTGACTGTATTTTAACTTTGGTGCATTGTGTAATATTCATAACCGATTGATTAATACCCGATATAGTGAAATTAATCTTAGATTTTTGCATTCCTAATATATCGCTTAATTCCTTAGAAATAAAATTTGACTGTGATCCTGAATCTAGCAATGCTCTACATTCATGAATTTTTCCATATCTATCGGATACCTGTATAACTGCTGTAGATAGAAGAATTTGAGATTCAATGTTTTGTAATGAATGATGCGACGCAATTTTGTTACTACTTGAAGTATTTCCATTGATTATTGTTTCAAGGTTATCCTCACCATTTGACATTGACTCAGTTTGTTTATTTACAAAGTGTAGAAGGGTGTTATGTTTCTTATCACATTTTCTACATGTACCTTTCTTACAATTTTGTGAACTATGACCTTTCTTGAGGCAATTTAGACATAAATTCAATAGTTTGATCTTATTAAATCTTTTTTGTATTGGAAAATCTAGAAACTTTTGGCAGTTATAAATCAAATGGTTTTCGCTACAGATAGGACATTGTAATATTTCAGCAACTAAATATGATTTAGTCCTTTGCTTAACTTGTTGAACTTTGTTGTCATTATCGTTCAATTGTAAAGTTTCTAGTATTCGGCATTTTTCATTTAAAAATGAAATTAATTCCTTGAAGGTGGGTATGTCAGAGATTGTTTTCTCAGATTCCCAGTCACGTCTTGTGATAGAATCCAATTTCGAGACAATCAAATGTATTAATAATATATCCCATTGATCTATAGGTTGTTTCAAAGCTTCTAGAGCTCTTAAATGCATAGAAACTTCATCTAATAGATGACGTAAGCTCATAAAGGATTCTTTGCTAATGTTTGTCAAATTGAAAAGACCTTTGACATGGTTATTGATTAGAAGTTTTTTATTTTCATAGCGCTCCAATAATAACTTCCAAGCAACGCCATAGTTCGCAGAGGAAATTTCTAGTGATCTTATGATATCTGACGCTTCCCCCTTCAATGATAATCGTAAATAGTGAAACTTTTGTACATCTGAAATAGCATTGTTAGCGTGAATTATAGAATCAAAGGTATCTCTAAAGAATAACCACTGGTTGTAATTACCATCGAATGTTGGTAAATTTAAAGTTGGCAATTTTATCTGATTTGTATCATGAATTTCGGATCGCGATTCATCTACTGAACCTTCCTTGGCATTTGATTGATTTATAAATTGATTTGCCTTAGAAATGATCGAATAATAATATTGTTCGAAATTGTTTCGTTCGACATCGTTATTACTCACATCGTTATTCAATAATTCGATATTTAATTGAATTTCATTGAAATTGTCCAATAACAATACGGCGTTTGAGAGACGTATTTTCAACTCACAAATGTCTGGAGATTCATCTCGTTGAAATACATCAATGTATGTATTGAAACGAGTTAACTGGCCTTCAATAGAGCCACGTTTCAATATCAAATTTGATAGATCAGTCATTGTGTAAATAATTTTCGTAGATCACACTGAATGCTGACACAAGTAGAGATATAAAAGTATTAGTATTATTATGATTGGAAATAGGGATTAAGGACTGGGAACGCACTCACTTTGGGAGCTAATGCCTTGATTTCACCTGTAGAATGCCAGTGATTATGGGCTATGTTTTCCAAATTCCATCACTTTATCCGGCTCGAAGGACCATGATTAATTGTGTAGCCTTTCTTTTAAAACTACTGTTTCATAATTGAAAATATATTATTGAAAATGATACAAATCAAAATCTTGTTTTTACAACAACTGTCGTTTTATTAACAATAATGTCATGACAACACTCCGCCTACTTCATGACAAAAATACCGTCGTCCACAGACACGGAATATCAACGTTATAATTTGAACACAAGGACAAATCAAATTACTCTCAGAGGAACAAATAACATTAACTGAAACTGCCAATGAAAAGTTTGAGAATGTAACACAAAAGATAATAGATAATCAAGTTGAATTGTACAAACGCGTAGAATTACTAAGTACTCATTCAAATCAGGTTGAAAATAAAATTATTGAAATTGACGATATTCTCACATTAGCAATGCTTCTTGATCACATGATTACTGCAGTAACAAATATCAAAACAATACTGGAAACTTTGGTCAATGCTATTGCTTTGCCAAATTGAATATGTTCCATCCCTCGATTTTGGAAAGCGAAGATTTTGATACTGAATTGTCAAAAATTGCAAAATTACCACAAAATTCCCGATAACCTTTCGATATCAATCACAATACTATTCTTATATTCGAATCAATTGTAACAGTTAAAAGTTATTATCAGAATAGAAAGATTAATTTCATAATCGAAATTCCCCTTGTAGAACACTTACCTTATAACCATTATCGTTTATATTCATTCCCAATGAAAACACCTAATTCTAATTTCAATATCATTGTTCCTCAAAACCAATTCCTTTCTATTAATGAGAAATATTACGGTCTAACTAATAACGAATGCCATGAAGCTTCCCCAGCCGAGTTCCTATGCAAAGCTATGAACATTAACCAACTAAGCAAGGACAGTCCCTGTGAAGTACAATTAGTCCAGTTCACCAACCATTATAACAATTACAAACAACTGGAAGTAGAGCTGTCACAAGAAAAATTATTCAAAATCGACACCGACAAATGGATAGCCATCTTTCCTAACCAAACTATCGTGAACAGTCAGTGCCCACAAAACAGAGATACGTCAGCCCTCGAATGAAGTTACATCTTAAAAATACCAGAAGGATGTCAACTACAAATAAATGGACAAATCTTGAAGAGTTATCAAGATTCCAAAAAAATTGTGTCATCAATAGATTTACCAAACTTAAATATTCCTGACTTGGCTAAATTACGGCAAGATCAACTGCCACCTATTAAATTGGAACCTATAAATCTGGACGAATTACACGGCATGGTTCATCAATTGGAAAACACCAAGAAGAAATTCCAAGAAATCCAGATTCCGCAAATACATATGGGAGAGCCAGTGTCTGGACCATCACCCTGTATGTCGTACTAATAATTATCGGCATAATAATTGTAATGATGTATCGTTGGCACAAGAGAGAAGGCAAGAAAACTAAGAAATCGAATCGAGAAGAAATTCCATTACCCGAAATTCATCTACAAAATTAAATCTTCGTAATTTTTTCTCTTAGGATGGAGGTGTTTCGTTATGTGAACCTGCTGACTATGCAACTCATGGGCAACCGAACCGAGATGATTCTAAGAACAGCAAGTTATCTCTTCACAAGTTTTGGATATAATTAACATCATGTATTCATTCTGATATACTGCTTCGCCTTGTGCAGTTCTATTCTGAATCATTTACTATATGTTCTAATAAAGTAAATATTTCAACATTTTAATATTTTTTAAGAACAAGTTACCCTGATAGAGTAACGTAACTCGTGGATGATTTGAAACTGTATGCCTCTGGGGAGAAGAACCTCCATCAATCTCTCAATGTGGTTCAGGAATATACACGAGCCGTAGGCATGGAGTTGGGATTGGACAAATGCGCAGTGTTTCATTTGAGGCGAGGACGATCCCCGGAAGTGTACGAAAATATGCAGCTTGCCGGCGGAAGCATCTTTAAACACCTCGATGCTGGAGAGACCTATCGATACCTGGGAATTGAACAGCGTCCTAATTATGACGCTTCCCAGGTAAAGGTGGCTCTCCGCGGCAAATACAGAAACCTTGTTTGAAAGATTTGGTCTTCCGAACTTTCGAGTGCGAACAAGGTGTCTGCAACAAATATGCTTGCCGTTCCAGTCCTGCTCCACTATTTCGGAGTGGTGAAATGGACGTTCGATGAGCTGCATAGACTCGATAAAGGCATCCGGAAAATGATGCATATCCATCACAGTTTGCATCCTAGATCGTTCGTTTCCCGCATTCATCTCCCACGTCATCGGGGAGGTAGGGGACTCCTCAGTCTGGAGGGTCTGCATCGAAGTGTGGTTCTGAGTATAGCTTGTAAGGTTCTTACCCCCTCCTGTGCCTTGTTAAAAGTCACGAATTGGCCGGAGTGGGGGCATTTATCGTTAAGGCAGCACAAAAATCTGCGGAAGAACTTGGTCTCGAATTTCAGATCAGTCGAGAAGGCCGACTAGAGGGCAACCTCGAGCTCCTAC
This sequence comes from Endomychus coccineus, assembly GCA_958510875.1. Taxonomy (NCBI): domain Eukaryota; kingdom Metazoa; phylum Arthropoda; class Insecta; order Coleoptera; family Endomychidae; genus Endomychus; species Endomychus coccineus. The sequence continues at coordinate 161,210,856 of OY294067.1, read as the reverse complement.
CTTCTCGCCTGAAAGCCCAGATAAATGCCGCGGAGCAAGATCTTACGCTCAGGCGGCATGTTGACAAGCCGATACACGGTGTTTTCTATCGAAACATCGAAACGCTCGGCTTGTCAACTAGACTGACCTTCGGCTACCTAAGGTCAGCCGGGCTTACATCCGAGACTGAGGGATTCACCGCAGCTTGCCAAGATGTCGTAATTAACACCTTGGTCTATCGCCGCAATGTGATGGGTGTGCAGGTCCCTGATGTCAGCTGCAGGGCCTGTCGAAAGGCGCCTGAGACGCTTTTCCACCTTCTGTCGGCATGTCCGGCAAAAGCGGCCTCGGCGTACACTCATCGCCATAATGCGGCCCCACGGGTGCTGTATTACCATCTAAGGCACTCGTACGGAATAGACCTAGAGCCGGTGCTGCCTTACATGCCAGGAGATATTGAGTCCGTTGTCGGAAACGGAAAATGCCAGATCTTCTGGAATTATCCGTTTTCGACCGTCAGGTTCATACAAGCAAATAGGCCTGAAGTTGTCCTCCTCGATAAACTAATCAAGACTATGTATGTCATAGAATTCTTCGCTCCGGCAGAGAAGAACATAATCTTGAAAGAGGAGGAAAAATGGACAAAATATCAAGATCTCCTGTTCGAGCTCCGCACGCTATACCCAGGCCACAAGGTCGTATTAGTGGTTCTGATCATCGGTGTTTTGGGCATTATTCGGTCTTCGCTGCGTTCAAACTTGAAGATCATTCCGGCCTGTAGGAACTCGGCGCAGATCTTGATAGACCGGATGCAAGTGGCAGTCATTCTGGGTTCAATTAGAATACTTAGGGCATACCATTTAGGAACCTGAAGCTACTTACCGACCGGCGGGGAGGAGTAGCTTCGGTTAACCGCCTTTTAGGTTTTTTCTGGCGCGACTGCTGCGATGTCATCGGAGCTCGCAGCAGCCCCGACCAGGTTTGAATGTAAAAAAAAAAAAAAAAAAAAAAGTGTGTATATATATATATATATATGGACAAAATATCAAGATCTCCTGTTCGAGCTCCGCACGCTATACCCAGGCCACAAGGTCGTATTAGTGGTTCTAATTTAGAAAAGAATAGATGATTTCTAAATTACATGGAAACACTAATTCAATTAACAATTTTGATAAAGGCAACAAACATTGTCGAAACGTCAGAACAGAATTTTTATTTCATTATCAGTATATATACGAACCAATATACCTAGAAAACATACAAATATTACAAATGGTTCAAGAATATCAACAAAAGAATAATTTGGCCTGGAGAAATAGGTTTTTTATTTTTCAAGAATACACTACTCTCAACATCAATATACATACATCGTAATAATCATGGCTTTTTATAAGAAAATTGAAGAAGATTATGGATTCTACACCGTCCAATTATTGAAAACGTTCTCAAAAATGATGAATAGATAGATTTAGATTTATTTGATCATGTTATGCAATGGATTACATTTATGACAAGTCATAGGAATTAATGGGTACAGAGTACTACATAGTAAATAATTGTAAAAATTTAAAACTTACATCAATAGTCAACACAAATGGGTTTCGAATGGATATCTAAAACACTTATTTGTTAAAATAAATTTTAAAATAAATTTAAATTTAAAATCATTTTGTTAATGTACAATTCATAAAATCTTGGATAGAGTTAAAACAATTCTCAAGGAGATATTTTTTCACCCTCCTTCTGAACACGTTTATGCTTGAAAGCGTCAGATCAAAAGGTAGGTGGTTATATAGTTTGAAATCCAGCGAGTTACGCCTCGACATTTCGAGCCTAACCTTTGGTTGACGGAGATTTCCTGCATTTCTAGTGGGGTAATCATTGAGGTCTGAGTGAGTGGAGTATGAGTTTTTATTCTTGTGGATGTGAAGTAAAGTGTGAAATATATAGATGCAGGGCAAAGGCATTATCTTCAATTTATTGAAGAGTGGTTGGCAGTGTTCATTCAAAGGAACACCAGCTATAATTCTGACAGCTTTTTTTTGCAAACGGAATGCTCTAAGGGCATTAGTAGACTTTCCTCAAAGCACTATCCCATATATTAAGTGAGTGTGAAATAATGCGTGGTACGTGGTTAGTAGTGTTTGGGGGCTTAAAACTTTCTTCATCTGACGGAGTAGGAATAATTGAGTGGATAGTTTTTTGCAGAGTTGATCGATGTGATTTTCCCATTTGAGTGAATCGTTAATGGTTATACCAAGCAGTTTAACGTGTTCATTACTAGTAAGTCTGTTATTTGAAGAGATTAGGAGATTCTGGGTTTTATCCCTATTCAATTTTAATTTGTTACAAGCAAACCAGTTTTCTGCTTTTTCTTCGATTTCTTCAGTCTTTTCTAGTAGTTTATCAGTATCAGAATTAGATTCTAACATTGTGGTATCATCTGCAAAACAGATAATTGTGCTGGGTAGTAACTGATAAAAAATGTCATTTATATAAACAATGAAAAGTGTCGGTCCCAGAATAGAGCCTTGGGGTATACCATGGAACATATTTTTTCATTTGACAAAACACCATCCACACTGACGGCTTGTTTTCTTGAGTGTAGATAAGATTGAAAAAAGTTTGAAGCTGTTCCTCGGATTCCGTAAAATGAAAGTTTTTCTATTAGGATATTGTGGTTGATGCAATCGAATGCTTTGCTTAGATCCCACAATTACATTGTGTATTACTTCGACTACTGCATCTGATGTTGATCTTTTTTTTATGAAGCCATATTGATGTTCATGTAGTAAATTGTATTTATTGATAAAAGTCATTAGCCGCTCTTTAACTATTATCTCTATTATCTTCCCCAAAATAGGTATAATAGAAATTGGCCTGTAGTTGTCAGGTGAATCCGGGTCCCCTTTCTTGAAGATAGGTATCACTTTGCTCACCTTGAAAATATCTGGGAAAACCCCTTCAGAGAAACAACGGTTAATAGTAATGGTTAATGGTTCAATTATATATTTAACTGTTTCTTCGATAATTTGGCTGTTTAGATGATATATATCATGGGAAGAGGATTTTTTTAGTTTTTTGATAGCGAGTGCTACATCTTCATGTGTCACCGGGAGCATGAAAAAAGAATCTCTTGGTGTTGGGAGGCTTGGGATGGAATTTAATGTGTTGATATTGCTAGTTGGCAGATCTTTGATGATGTTTTCTGCTATGTTGGAGAAAAATGTGTTGAATTCATTAGGGCTGATGTTTCCGATAACATTTAACTTACTAGCAGAATTTCGCTCATAATTAACTAACTTCCAGATGTCTTTGGATTTTTTGTTGGAATTTTCTATGAATTTATTGTATGATTCTCGTTTAGCCAGTGTTATAGCTGTTTCATAACTGAGTTTGTATTTTTTATAGACTTCTCTATCATCAGGATTTTTTGAGGAGATACTGACTGTTTGTAATGCTTGTAGGGTGCTTCTCATCTGGCGTAATTCATTATTGAAGAAAACGGTGGGTCTCTTATCCAGTTTTTTGTTTTTCATTTGCCTCAAAGGGAAATGTTGACAGACAAGAGAGCTATAAGTATTATTCGAGAACTCTGCTAGTGAGTCCAATGAAATATGATCATCATGAAACATCTGCCAATCCATTAGTTCAAGAGATTGTTTCATAGCATCCAATCCTCTCTTGTTGTTTATTCTATTAAATTTTTGTTCATGGGTATCTGATGGATAATTAGAGATTGTTATGAATTGTGCATTGTGGTCAGAAATACAAGGATCAGAGGTTCCAATATAGCATTCGTTATCATTTAAATTTGTCATTATATTATCTATGCAACTGGAGGATGTAGGACTTACTCTAGTGGGCATAGTTATTTTGGGTTTAAGACCAAAAGATTCGATTATATTCAACCAGGATTTGGAGATATGATCTTTTTTGTTTATGTCAATGTTAAAATCCCCAAGCAAGATAATGTTTTTATATTTTGCTGTCAACATTGTTAAAAGTTCTTCAGTTTTGTCGAAGAACAGGTCGTGTTCTCTGGATAAAGAAGATCTGTATGACGTTATCAATGCGGTTTTCGTTTTCGATAATTCAATTCCACAAAATTCTGCATGTTGTTCAATGCAAAATGCATCCAGAAGGAGTGGTTTACATGATATATTTTTGCGAACATGAATGGAAACGCCACCATGTTGCATGTTTTGTCTACAAAAGCAACTAATTAGTGTGAAATTGTTCATATTAACGGTTTTCAAACAGTTCATGTTGAGCCAATGTTCAGTCAAACATATGACATCACATAATTCATCTTCGAGATAACACTGTAACTGTTCGATTTTATTTGTTAGGCACTGTATATTGAGATGATAAATCTTCACTGAATTTATCTGAAGATTTGCTTTAGTAGTTCTTACATTAAAAAAGATGTAAATTGAGATGTGCTAACTGATGATGGTTTTTTGCTTGAGTCTAAAAATCTCTTACCTTTTCGAAAATCGAACCTTTCAAAAACTATTTTCCTAGGCCAAAAGTTTGGGTCGTAGACTGGTTGTAGTTTATCAGTGTTCACTCCAATCATAAAGGATTGGTTCTCTGGGCGGGAGTTTGGAAATTCCAACTTTTTCACGCTGACATCTTGAGTATTCAGTTTAGTTTGTAGGTATTGGCTGATGTTATCTTGAGATGTGTGGTCCGGGACTCTTGTAATATATAACCAGATCTTTTTATTTTCAACCTTTCCTTGGAAATTTTGGTCACCTTCGCCTGTCCCATAAGTAACCTTTTTCTGTTTTCTATGCCTCCTTTTGGGTTTCATGAAGCCTTCGTTATTATGGTTATCATGTTCTTCGGAATCCAAATTTATAATATTGTTCATTATTTTTGTTTGATCCTGTTCTAATTCAGAGATTATTTCTGTTGTTTTGTAGGCTCCACCCTGTATTGGCTTCCGTGTTCCTTTTCCACTATCTAAGAGTGGAATTTCATTCATCTTGTGTTCTGTCTTTTTATGACTCATGTGGGAAGTTTCTTCTTTTGTTTGTTTATCTTTGGAAGAGAGTTGTTTTTTTTGGTCAGTGTCAGGACAGGGTTTTTTGGTAACAACCTTATCACTTTTTTGCCCCAGGTCTTTATTGGCATGTTTTGTTGTAGAGTTATTTTCTTTCATGAATTCAATTTGAATATTCAGTAAACTGATTTTTTCCTGTAGTTGTTGGATTATGATATCTTTTTGTTTGAGAATATATTTGATGAAAACATAATCAGATTTAGACTCACTGTTGCAAGTTTCGTCAATAGCACTATAGAAATCAGCGTCTTCACATTCAGCACTTGTTATCTCCATCACGGGGTCATGAATACACACTGGGTTTTTTAGTTGAAGTGATTGTTTCCAGCATCCTGGATGAAAATTATGTTTGCACTTATTACAAAATGATTTATCTTTGATAATATTTTTATTGCAGTGTTTGCAAATCGTTTGATATTTGTTTTCTAAGAGCAGATCTGCACACGCACTCGACCCGGCGGCCATCTTAACTCCCCTTACCTTCGCCAATCAAAAAAATAGGAAAATATACTTATTACGACTAAAAAGTTTAAGAATAATACCAAAATTTTTAAAAATCAATTATAATCACATCATTTTCAATAGTGAGTACTTAGATAATACTTATCTTCAATTCAAAGAAACGTTTCAATTAAAAGTATTAAACCTCTTAATATCTGACACTTGTAAAAATGTAAAACAAACTGAAAATAACTTAAGCAGAACCAAATCTACAATAAAAAATATCCTACCTACCCAAATCTACAATACGTATTTAGAATTAGAAACTCTAAAATTTGAAAAAAACTTTAATAAAATAAAGCATAGAAATATTGAGAAAATAAATAAATTAAATAACAATAACAGAAGAGATCTCATAGTTGATAATAATTGGCTAATGAATTTATCTCAAACAAATGTTCCAAAAAATGTAATAGACACTTTAGCTCTCGGTGAGAAATTTAGTAATACTCTATATAACGAAAGACAAATACCTATCAATAACATAATTTCTTCACTTGAAACTGAAATTGCTAAAAAACCTACTCAAATAGCAAATGAAATAAGATCAAAATGTATAAACACAATAACTAATTTCAAACAAACAGTTAAAAATAATAAATTTAATGATAAAAATAACAAATCAATCAAAAATTTCAAAGAAACCAAACAATTCATCAAATCTAACCCACAAATCACTATCTTAAAAGCAGATAAAGATAATAAAACTGTTATCATGGACACAAATGAATATGAGGATAAAATGTCTACAATGTTGAATGATCCTGAAGTATATAAGAAACTAAATAACAACCCAACTAATATTTACCAAACTAAAAATAATAACTTAGTAAAAAAATGGTTTGAAAAGAAATATATTTCAAAATACATTCATAGACAATTAACGATACATAATGCTCATCCTCCAAAAATATATGGTCTACCCAAAATTCATAAACCTAATATACCGATGCGACCTGTAGTATGCAGCATTCAATCACCTTTTCATGAAATGGCTAAATACTTATCCATCATACTAAAAAACATAGCTTACAAAAATGAGTTTTACATCAAAGATTCTTGGGATTTCAAGGAATTCATTAACAAAATTATGATACCTGAAAACTATATCTTAGTATCACTAGATGTCACATCTTTATATACAAATATCCCTTTAGAATTAGCTAAACAAATAATTCAAAATAAATGGGCTGAAATAAAACTATATACAAATTTACCTATGAATGAGTTCTTAACAGCTATAGAATATACATTCACCGCTAATTTTTTACAATATAAAGATGATTGTTATAAACTATTAGATGGTTGTGCAATGGGCTCTTAAATATCAAGTATCATAGCTCAAATAGTAATGGAATTCCTTGAAGAAAAAGTAGTATCTCAACTAAATTATAATAAAGCCTTCTTCAAAAGATATGTTGATGATTGTATTGCTGCAATCCCTGAAAACAAATGTAATGAATTTTTGAATTCTTTCAATTCCTTTCACAATAAGTTACAATTCACGATTGAATTGGAAAATCATAATGAAATAAATTTTTTAGATTTAACTTTAGTAAGAAAATCAAATGATAACAAAATTCTAACAAAATGGTATACCAAACCTACTTGGTCAGGAAGGTATACTAATTTCAATTCTAATATACCTAAAAAATATAAGAAAAATGTTATTATAAATCTAATAGATAGAGCTATTCGACTAAGTTCTCCTGAACTGAGAACTATATCTATTATAGAAACAAAAGTAACTTTAATAAGAAATGGTTATCCCATTGATTTAGTAAATTCGATAACTAAAGACAAAATTCATATATTTTATTATTTGGTGAAATCAATACCAATAATGAGAAAACTAATGATAGGCATTACATATCACTACCATATATTGGTGGACTTTCAGAGAAAATTTGTAATATAGTGAAACCTTATGACCTACATATATGTCATAAGAGTTATTTAAATCAGAAAAGTCTCTTTACAAAATTGAAAAGCAGCGTACCTTTCAAAAAAATAAACCATACTGTTTATTCCATCCCTTGCAAAGATTGCGAAAAGGTATATATTGGCCAATCTTCACAATACCTCGAAAAATAATTAAATGGCCACAAATATACCAAAAATTCATCAACTGCGCTCAATAAACATGTGAAAGACACTAACCATACTTTCGACTACAACAATACAAAAATTTTAAATATTGAAACAAACGACAACAAACGTTTGATATTAGAATCTATTTAAATTAAAAAGAACAATTATGTAAATGACAAAATAGATTCCAATCCCTCGAAACTGTACAATAATCTAATTCAAACTTAATAAAATTTTATTAATTTGAAGTGCCACTTTCCATTTGTCTATTTAAAATTCAAACTGAGAAAGGTGAAGTATTATTTAACTATGACACTATAGAGTAACAATTTTGAGGTTAAATTCCATAGAATTATCTTAAGCTTGAATAGTTATGATAGATCTGAAATGCTTATCATAGAATAACTAATTCATACAATAATTCATAGATATTTATAATTGTACAATATTGGAATGTCTTGTATTTAATCAAATTCAATCTATTTCAAATTGTAGTTAGCCATACATTACTCTTTCACACACAACCGATCCAATGTTTTCTGCAGTTTTAATTGGATCTTAAAACACAAGTCGGCTGCAGACGCATTTCATTAATCGAAATCATCTATTCTTTTCTAAATTACATGGAAACACTAATTCAATTAACAATTTTGATAAAGGCAATAAACATTGTCGAAACGTCAGAACAGAATTCTTATTTCATTATCAGTATATATACGAACCAATATACCAAGAAAACATACAAATATTACAAATGGTTCAAGAATATCAACAGAAGAATATATATATATATATATATATATATATATATATATATATATATATATATATATATATATATGAATTAACTTTCGAACTACCGAAAAATAGTTTTCAAAAAATGAATTATTTTTATTAGAGCTTTATTACAAAGTTGTTAAATCTTTCGAGTCTAATTCTTAACTAACTACATTATAATATTATAATATTATATTAGTCGCATGGATATTTTGTGTTGTCTGCATTATTGTCTTGTCACTTGGTGTCGAAGGTTGCTGATGTAGGAATTCTCTAAAACGTAATCCAGGACAGGCTGCTATATAATTCCTCCCTTCTTAGAACGAAGCTTCCTCTGGAAGTTGTACTTTATTTCCTTGTAGTGGAAGTTGAATTGTAGGAGTTTCCTTTTGACTTCGATGTTTTCTCCATTATTTTGTTATAGCGAAAATTGCTATTACAGCTAATCCTATGTATAGGATAATAGTCCAGATGCTTGGAATGTGGTATTTGAAAGATTCTTCTATAATAGGTATAATATTGTTTGATGGAAGGTCTTTCAAATTCAGAGCCTTTGAATCCACCCTTTTCTGGGATGTTCAAATGAATATACTGACATTGGCTTGAATTTCCATTTAGTAATATTTCCCTTTCGCATAATGAGTTATGATTACTTTGGATGTAATTAGGACATTGATATATTTTACCTTTTATACAAATGTCGTTTAGAGGTTTAATAATGTTGTCTTTAGATTTCGATAGATATTTTATATCGGGAATTATCGTTACAAATTCTGATTCGTATTTAGTTGGAATTGGGTGTAAATAGTAGAGCTCGAACTCTTTGTCAAAATCAATTGGGACTGACAAGAAATAATTAATTGTGGAAGATTCGATTTTACAATTAATTTTTATTATTGATCCGAAATCTAATATGTTTTCGTATTTCAATTCAAAGGGTAGACTTTCTTTATAAAGTGAAGATATTTTTTGTAATGCCAAGAATAGATCTCTAGTTTTCATTATGCTGGGATGTAGAGTATTCAATTTGCAAAAGGTGATGGAGTTCTCAACATCTTGTAAGATGTTTAAAATAGTATTATAAAGTATTAACAATTGATTATATAAGTGTTTTGCGAATAGGATATCTTCAGTTATAGCTACACGTTTCACTAATATACCCAATTGAATCTCGTTATGATGTATGTCCTTTATAGTATTATTAAAATTTTCGGTGATTTGTTGATTGAGAGAGTATTGCAGTTTTGATTGATTTTGAATATTATGTTGATTGGTTTGCATATGTTCCAAAATTTTATTGAACTTTTCGCCATCTTGTGCGTCTAGGTTGCCAGTAAACATTCTTATAACAGAGCCTAGTCCGTTGATTAAACCTCCTCTGTTTCTGACTTTGCCAGAATGTATATTGATATTATTTATTTTCTCTTTCATAATAATTTGACTATATGTAACCATTTTGTTGTAGTTATCTAGTTCGTGAGGGTAAAGTGTATTGTTTACAGTGGTTGACTTAAGATTTTCGTACTGGATGTTTAAAGTATTATATTCGTCGTATAGGGGTTGCAGATTGTAGTAATGGACGAATATATGTTCAGTTTGTTGCAGCTTGGCGGAACCCAAGTTAATTGGTAGAAGCCCCAAGTTCAAAGTTGTATTTTTCATGTCTGCTCCTCGTCCAACTGAGACGGACCTGGAATATGAGTTTTCTGCTTAGGTCGTTTAATATTAGACAGGTGGATATTTTCCGTTGTGTTACCATGTTTGGGTATTATCTTGCCATTTTTTAAATTTTTGTCAATACTTTTTATTCCTTCAGGTTTGAATTTATTATTGGTTTTGATTTGTTTCTGTTTATTTTGTACATAGACCTGTTCGGGAATATCTAGTAGCGTTTCTCTAAGCTCATTTGCTTTATTAATTACTCGTTCCTTTTTTTGTTGGATATCGAGATTTTATTATTTATATAGCAATTTTATTTTTTCCCTGTGTTTCGAAATATAATTATTTGCCAATTGTTTATCTAGTTCAATGTTAAAAGGAGATTCAGTTTGTAAGTGACCGGTTATAATTTCGTAAGGTCGTAGATTAGTTACAGAGTGTATTGAATTATTGTAGGCTAGTAAAGCATAATTGATTTTTGTTTCTATATGTTCATTTTGATATTCTCTCTGATTATTCAACAGTCTTATGTGTTCAATTAAAGTGGAGTGGAATCTTTCGACGATCCCATTTGATTCTGTCTGTTGAGAACTTATGAAATGCATTTTTTTTTACCTTATGAGTTTGTAATAACTCTTTCACTAGACTGTTTTTGAATTCTAAACCGTTATCTGATATTATTTGCTCTGGTATACAGTGGTGTGTAAAATATCTTACGAGATTATTAACAACTTCTATGCCTTGAGCCGAATTTAATTTATAAGCTTGAGCATATTTGGAAAATGAATCGACTATTGTTAAAAATTTTACATTCTCCAAAGAAATGCTGTCGGCATGTAAGGTCTGAAAGGGTCTTACGGCAGTAGGCGTTATATTGAATTTTAGTTTTAAGGAGTTTCTGTCATATTTTGTTACTTGGCATATTTCACAATTATTGATATAGTTTTGTATAGATTTTCGCTGATAAGGCCAATAATATAAATTTTTTATTTGATTTTCTGTTTCATCTAGTCCTCTATGATTCGTTTTACTCTCATGATAGTTTTGTATAGTTTGTACTATTTCGTCATCTTCGATACTATCTACGAGTTTTGTTGTACATTTAATCATATTGAGTTCAAAGTTTTTGAAATATTTCTGTAGCACTTTACTGAATTTTTCGTAAATGGGGTCTTCGAAATATAAATAAAATTTAACTTTCGGTACAATAGAGTCTTTAGTGAAACTAATAATTTCTTTTTCGTAATTGTTTTTTGAAAATTGAATATGAATTCTTTGTTTATCTTTATGAAATTTTATTATTGACGGAACTGGGGGTTCATAATTTACTTCTGAAATAATGATTTGGTTCTTTCCAAAATTTACTGGACAGTCTGCAATTTGAATACCTATTATGGGTTGTTCGTCGTTAGAGTGAATAGTATGTCTAAATCGTTTACATCATCAGGTTCTACTATTAAAGATTCAGTTTCCATTTGTCTATCAGGGTCCTCTAGTTCTTTATTGAAGTTTTCTATATAGTCAAAAATTGCTTTAGAAATATCAAATTTTATACTTTCAGTATGTATGCTGTTACAATTTGGATTCAAATTTTGTTTATATTCGTCAAATGTTTCTGCTAGTAAATGTTTTGTAGTGTCTATACTTATTTTTTGTTCTGATCTTGGTGCAACTACAATGCAATTAGATTGAAGGGGTAGTTTATGATAATTTATTTTAATTTTGCAAGTTGGTGTTATGAGTGAATCGTTCTTAAGATCTACAGTAGCGTTCAATTTTTTCAGATTGTCTAGTCCTAGTAAACAATGAAAATATTTGTGAAAATTAAATAAGTGAAATTTTAAAGAAAGATTTTCCATCTTAAATAGTTTCGAACATTTTATGAGAGTACTATACTTTTCTATTGAAGTGCCATGTGCTGTAGAAATTTGGAATGGGTCTTTTTCAATCGAATTATTAAAGAATTTTCTTGCGATCTCAAGATTAACGATTCATTTTGTGCTACCAGTATCCAGTAAGAATTTTAAATTATACTCTGGAAATGTTATGTATGGTAGTTCACTTTGATTATTTGTTAAATTCATAAGTTCGAAGACATTTTCTCCTAAAAAAGAATTGTCTACTTCCTTTTTTTCTTCAGGATATTCTACAGCTGGTTCATCATCAACATTATATAATACTTCAACCACATAGTTTAATCTATTTTTATTGGAATATCCATATTGATTTTGATTTTGTAATTGATTAGGTCTATAAGTATTCCTAGTTGACATACTCATTGGTATTTGGTTTGGGAAATTTTAATTTTGATTATAATTGTTAGTGATTATATTTTCATTTTGATTGGGTGTATTATTAATATGACTAAATTGTTGCTGGTTATTGGTATAAGTACTTGGTTTTGAGATAAATCGAGAATTATGAGCATAATTAGTTATTGGTAAAGTTTGATGTCTTATGATCGGTTTATTTTGATAATTTTGGGTATTAGGTTTCAAATTAAATTTCTTCTGATCAATTTTTTGGTGAGTTATTTCCAATTGGAAATCGTTTGTTAGCATATTCAAAGCAAGATTTAAATCTGTTGGATTTTTTGTTCGCATATGTGATCCAATAGGTTGTTTTAAGCCACGCAATAATATTCTTAATGCATAATTCCTAAAGTAGGCTGTTAATACTGCTGCTTCATTTGCGGCGGTATGTGTGGATAAATAAGAAGTTTGCAGATTCAATAAATGTTACACTCGATTGTGAAAATCGAAAGGACTTTCGTTTCCTTGTTTTGATTCTGTCATTTCAATATTGAGAGTGTAACAATCTCTTTTATCAGCATATGTAGAGATTAAAGCATTTTTTAACTGTATCCAATTCGAAATGATACAAGACGAGATGTTGATTTTTGCTAAGATACTCGACATCAGATATTCGTTCTGAAAATCATTTACATCTTGAGCATTATAAAATTTGTTAACTAATTTTTCACTAATCTCTATGAATCTCGGTAATAATTCAGTTTCCCCATGGAAATCTGGAATCATGTTTAAGTATTCTTGTTTAAGAGTTGGGACGGCCGTATTCGTTGGAGTCCTACTTATTGGAGATCGAGATCGAAAATAGTTTACTGTTTGTGAGGTTGAGTTAGAATCAGAATTTGAACTGTCGGAGTCGATTGAATATTTTGAATAAGAGCCTCTAATTGACATTAGTACTTACAGTAAAATAATGGTGAGTATCCTTTCCATGTGGTTTGTCTTGATATGCGTTCAGGACAGCGAAGACTTCCTCGAAATGCACTCGGGTATTTCTTCTCGTTAAGCTAATCAATCCACCTAACTGGTTACGAATGTTCTAAATAGCCGTTAAATCGTTAACACGAACCGAAAATCATGTTCACTAATTTTCGTTTGGCTATCCTACAACGACTGCGCCAATTAACTTTCGAACTACCGAAAAATAGTTTTAAAAAAATGAATTATTTTTATTAGAGCTTTATTACAAAGTTGTTCAATCTTTCGAGTCTAATTCTTAACTAACTACATTATAGTATTATGATATTATATTAGTCGCATGGATATTTTGTGTTGTCTGCATTATTGTCTTGTCACTTGGTGTCGTATGTTGCTGATGTAGGAATTCTGTAAAACGTTATCCAGGACAGGCTGCTATATAATTTATATATATATATATATATATATATATATATATATATATATATATATATATATATATATATATATAAGTTTAAAGTTTCTTTGCCTAATTGGCCACTATCGTGTATGTAACTTAAGGGATATAGAATTAAATTTTCTGAATTATGAAGATAACTTAGATGATTTAACATAGGATTATAAAGATGAATCAACGTAAAAGATTGAACCATAGGCGGGATTCGAACCCACATTTCTGGATTTCTAGTCCAGGGTGTTTACCAATTACACCACTTCGGTCCTGTTAGATTTTTATATTTTTGTAAATATAAACCTCTGAAAGGATAGTAGATCATTGATGAACACAATGCGATTCGATGCCCTACCATAGATCAACTATTCACGCACATTCATCTGAAGTTCAGTCGTTTTTTGAAGTAAGGATTGTAGGTTAGTACTGCTATGGTTGGCAGTTACTTGACAGTTCTTATTCAAATGACAGCATCCCGGTTCTTATATATTTCAATAGAACTGACTGAGAATTGTTCTGGTTAATTATAAACAAGTTTAATATATATATATATATATATATATATATATATATATATATATATATATATATATATATATGTATATATATATATATTCTTTTGTTGATATTCTTGAAATATATATATATATATATATATATCTGTATGTTTTCTTGGTATATTGGTTCGTAGATATACTGAAAATAAAATAAAAATTCTTTTTGACGTTTCGACAATGTTTATTGTCTTTATCAAAATTGCGAATTAGTGTTTCCATGTACTTTAGAAAGGAATAGATGATTTCGATTGATGAAATGGGTCTGCAGCCGACATGTGTTTTGAGATCCAATTAAAACTGAAGAAAACATTGGATTGGTTGTGTGTGAAAGAGTAATGTATGGCCAATTACAATTTGAAATGGATTGAATTTGATTAAATACAAGACATTTTAAGATTGTACAATTATAAATATCTATGATTATTTAATTGTATGAGTTAGTTATTCTATGATAAACACTTCAAATCTATCATAATCAACTATTCAGGTCTAAGATAATTATATGGAATTCAACCTCAAAATTGTTACTCATAGTGTCATAGTTAAATAATACGTTATCTTTTTCAGGCTGAATTTAAAATATACAAGTGGAAAGTGGCACTTCAAACTAATAAAATATCGTTAAGTTTGAATTAGATTATTGTAAAGTTTCGAAAGATTGGGATCTATTTTGTCATTCACACAATTGTTCTTTTTAATTTGAATACATTCCAATATCAAACGTTTGTTGTCGTTTGTTTCAATATCTAAAATTTTTGTATTGTTGTAGTCGAATGTATGATTAGTGTCTTTCACATGTTCATTGGGCGTAGTTGATGAATTTTTGGTATATTTGTGCCCGTTCAATCGTTTTTCGAGGTATTGTGAAGATTGGCCAATGTGTACCTTCTCGCAATCTTTGCAGGGGATGGAATAAACAGTATGAGTTATTTTTTTGAAAGGAACGCTGCTTTTTAATTTAGTAAAGAGACTTTTTTGATTTAAATAACTCTTATGACATATGTGTAGGTTATAAGGTTTCACTATATTACAATTTTTTTCTGAAAGACCTGTAGTGATAATTAATGCTTATCATTTGATTCCTCATTATTTGTATTGATTTCACCAGATGAGTTAGAAAATTTATGAATTTTTACTTTAGTTTATATAAGCGCAAATACAAATATATTTAAATGGGTCTGTATAAGCGCAAATATTAATATATTTATATCTGCGCTTATCCAGACCCATTTTGTCACATACTACCGACGAACACATACCAATCTCGACGTTCTCAGACCCATCTTCGGGCAATCTATCGCAAACTGTTTATTACGGGTGTGGCAACACGTGGGAACAATTCCAGCCGGGTGTGAAAAAACGGTAAAATGTCGATTTTTATATGGATTTAGTACCGGGATTCCTCGAGACTATAGCGCTCGTGCGGGAAGTGTATATCGTATAATATTTCATGTTGTCAGTAAGTTCAATATCCAATATTTCACAGTACGATCTATTGTAGGATTTTGACCTGCTCATTTCAAATAGTTCATTTCCGACACGTAATTTGTTTGAAATGGAAAAATATATATTCTATACCTCCAATTAATATCGAACATTCTGGAATAGAGGCATTTTTGTTTCCATTCCCTCCTTCCAACAAGAACTGCAGCGAGTTTTATATCAAAAATAGAAACTCATTTTTATTTGTAGATACACGTTGATTATCCTTCCTCTGTTAATTCTAGGTCATCTTATATGACTGCCTATTATATAATTTGTTTAATAGATCACCTATTTACCGGATGTTTTTCATTCTCATAACGTTGTAGTTTGGCTTGTAATAAGATAAATAGAAATAGAATATTCTGAAATAATCATTATTCAGATTTAGGAATCTCATATAAGGAGTATATAGTTGTTAGTTCATAAACTGTTTTGTTAGTTTATCATTCGTTTTTTATACGAATTATCGCGTAAATTACCGCCTATAGGGCTCGTTCCTCCCAACCACCACACCGAGCTCTTTAAAAAAGTACATCCGCACCTCTTAATTTCTAACTTCGTACTGCCGCACCACAGCTACGAGCCGACCAGCTTTGCGCTGAACACCACTCGGGGAATACCCTTCAACTCGGGGAGTCCCCACTGCCTATTGCCACCGCCCTTTGATAGATGGCAGCAGATCAACTAAATATCAACTAACACGGCCATTCTGACCCATGCCATGTCCTCATGGCTAAAACACTGAGAAAAAAAAAACGCAATAGAGACCAACACTGATCTTTTGGTTGAGACTCTCAACAAGGCAGTGCACCTCTTGCTTACAAACACAAATCAGTTGACTTTTAATTGAGACCCTCAATAAGGCAGTGCACCTCTTACATTGTAAACTTCTGATCGAGACCACTCAATACAGGCAGAGCACATTTTACATTGTAGACTTTTGATCGAGACCACTCAATACAGGCAGAGCACCTTTTACATTGTAGACTTTTGATCGAGACCACTCAATACAGGCAGAGCACCTTTTACATTGTAGACTTTTGATCGAGACCACTCAATACAGGCAGAGCACCTTTTACATTGTAGACTTTTGATCGAGACCACTCAATACAGGCAGAGCACCTTTTACATTGTAGACTTTTGATCGAGACCACTCAATACAGGCAGAGCACCTTTTACATTGTAGACTTTTGATCGAGACCACTCAATACAGGCAGAGCACCTTTTACATTGTAGACTTTTGATCGAGACCACTCAATACAGGCAGAGCACCTTTTACATTGTAGACTTTTGATCGTAATAAAAATTGATGCAATGAAACTGTTGAATAACCAACTTAAACAAAAGTGAACGGAACAAATTTTATTTTTCTTTTTTTTTTATGAACAAAACTAATTTTATTTTATTTTGCTGGCCATGCACGTAACTGGTCTCTGGAAGCAACAGTTTCTCGTTTACCTCCCTTACTTAGGCAATACCGATCATTTGGCAGTACCCGCTTCACTGTATAGGGACCTTTATATCGAGGTCCTAATTTACCTCTTCCAGGGGCTTGAGTATCTTCAATTAAAACACGATCCTCTTCAACAAAAGCAATAGCAGGCTTACGACTTTTATTCAACTTATCCACAACGGCTTGATAAGTCTAAGCGGCACGCTATTTAACCGTTTCAGTGACAATATTCAAATCAACAGCTGGCTGAGCAATATTCTGTAACAAGTGCTGCGAAGCCTTCAGAGGCGAGTTAACGCCAAACATAAGTACTGCGGGAGTCGTACATGTCGAAGTACTGATAGTATTATTAATGTTGTTCTCAATGTGTGGTAACACATTAATCCATGTATTTTCTTTTTCGGCGGTCAAAGTCGATCGCATCATATTAAAGATAGTCCTCATAAGCCTTTCAACAACGCCATTACCACGCGGTACTCCAGTCGCCACTAAATGAATATCAATGCCGAACCCTGCCAAATATTCTGAAAAATCTCTAGACGTAAAAGCGGTTCCTCTATCCGCCACAATTTTCTTAGGCGTGCCAATTTCATCAAAAACTCGATCTAAAGCAACAATAGCATCATGGGAAGTCTTTCCCCCAACTGGAATCAGCTTGCAATACTTCGAAAATGCATCTATGATAACTAAAATTTGCGTGGAACCTTTAGACTTAACCAACGGTCCAGCATGGTCTACATGCCATACATGAAATGGTTCATTAGGCTTCTCTCCTAATTGATATAAACCTGGACGTTTTCCTGTATGAGATTTGCCAATTGCACCCGCACGACAGTTGTCAACATATTTTCGTACACATTTTTGCATCTTAGGCCAATAAAGAGTTTCTCGTAGTTTAGCTAACATCTTACCAGCACCAATATGTGTTGACTCGTCGTGGAATGCTTTTAAAAGTCTCAATCTGGCTTGTTCGGGAACATAGCAACGCAGAGTTTTTGGTGACCCTGTCAAACGATACACAATTCCGTTTTTGACTTGATATTGACGCAATTCAGAATTCGGTAGAACTCTTTGAATAACACTCTTACAGACATTATCTGTTGCTTGATAACTTTCTACAGGTTGAAGCGGCTCATTCAAATTCGATCTGGTGGATGTTCGACAGACAACAGGGTTTCGGCTTAAGTAACCATTTTAACACCGGGACGATATTCTATGTCGAAATTGTAATCCTGTAGTTTAATCCACCAACGAGCTATCCGGGGATGTAATTTCTTTTTTACCGCCGTAGCACGAACAGCATTACAGTCGGGGAAAATTTTGAAATGTCGGCCGTACAAATAGACTCTAAAATACTTCCACTATGGCCAGTGTCTTCAAATCAAAAGAATGATATTTCGCCTCCGATTCAGTTGTTCTACGACTGAAATAGGTCACTGGCTGCATCTTATCTCCATATTTTTGGAGGATCATTCTATCCAAGACCAACGGAACAGGCGTCGGTATGAAGTTCCACATCAATATCTGGATTATAAATTGCCAGAATAGGATCAGCCGTTAGTAACTTAATAATGTCTTGACGAGCTTGTTCATGCACATATGTCCATTCAAATAAGACTTCTTTTCTCAAAAGCGCCGTAATAGGTGCTGATATCACATCACAATTTTTTATAAATCTCCGGAAATAACTAGCTAATCCTAGAAATTGCCGGACACCTCGAGTATCTTCTGGTGGTAAGGATTTTACTAAGGCATCAATTTTAGATGAGCTAGCCTTAACACATCCATCGCTAATGATGAAACCCAAATACTGAATCTCTTGTTTAAAAAATTAACATTTTTTGTAGTTTAAAGAAAAACCACCTCTAGCGAGTGATTGTAGAACCAATGACAATTTTTCACATGCTTCTTCAATTGTTTCTCCTGGACAAAGCACATCGTCAATATAAACAAATGCGGCCCTGTTTTTCAAATCTCCTAGCGCTCTATCAATTGCCCGTTGGTAACACGACGGAGCATTAACAAATCCGAAAGGCATCACATTAAATTCATAATGTCCGTCGGGTGTAACAAACGCAAACAAATGTCTCGAATTTTCCTCTATTTTCATTTGGTAGAACCCCGCCTTCATATCAAGAGTTGAAAAATAACGATATTTTTGTAGTGCATCTATTTGATCTTGAATTCTTGGTAGTGGGTACCTGTCTTTAGCTACTCGTTTATTTAAATCCCGATAATCAACGCATAATCGCAGCGATCCATCCTTTTTTGTCACCAAGACAATAGGACTTGCGTATTCGGAATAACTTTCCCGTGCAATGCCACTTTTGATCATTTCTTCGATCAGTGATTTTACTCTAATTCTTTCCGCATAGGCCAAATAACGGGGTCGATGGACCACAGGCGTCGAATCAATTAACTTGACAATCAATTCACTCGTAGAAATAAAAGGAGCTACTGTATCGCGATGTTGCTTTAATGATGAATACACACGCTTTTGGTCCTTTTCGGCCAGTCCTGACATATCTGCCCCAAAATCTTCCCTTATTTTCGCCCTTGCAACAATCGGAACAAATGCGGCATTATATCGCAAGTCGATGAAACCATCACATTTTATTAGCTCCAACCCAGGTTTTTGAATGACATCTAAACCAATTAGCATGTCTGCTGTACCTGGTAACGCGTTGTCGGATATTATAGAGAATTGTATTTCCAAAAGCGCTTGGCGAAAGTTGACAAACAGAATACAACGACCTCTAGTAAGTACGGTGGTACCCTCTGTATCCACCAAAGTTTCATCATACGCAACCTTAACATTTAGTAGTTTGGCAGCACCTCCTCTCAAAAGTGAAACTTCGGAGCCAGTATCAATCAAATAAGTAAGGGAAATTGTTGTACCTTCCGGAAGAATGGTTGCTATCGGGGTCCTGAACGTATTTCGTGTCCGTAATATACATTGCACAACCTCAGGTTTTCCGAGCTTTTTGCTGAAGCAATCATTTTCAACATGTCCCGATTTTTTACAATAGGAACATTCCTGTCGAGTGCTTTGTTGCTTAGATAATGACTGGTTTCGAGAAAAACAATCTCTTTCCCGATGACCTTCCCTGCCGCAACGAAAACATTTTCCAACAAATTTACTGGAATAATTATTTGATGAAGTTGAAGCTTTGTCACGTAATAATTTTTGTCTGCTCCAGCGTCCCTGTTTTGAATCACGGTATAATGACATCGAACTCGAACGTTTATCTGCCCGAAATTTGTAATCACAATGATCTTTGAACAAAGTTTTTTCGGCTTCGTATTGTCCTAAAAGTTGGAGCAAGGCCGGTTGATCCTTTGGCAGTCGTGCTTGGATCAGATCACGAGCGCTCTGACTTTCTAGTCCCGTTACGACACAGCTTAAGATGTATTCCCATGTAAACGTGTTCAAAAAGCGTTTCAGGTACCTAATTTTAGTTAAAGCATAATCTGTTAAACTTTCGAATTGGCTGCTCTTCAAATTAGCGGCACAAATCGTCCGCGTTCCATGGGTTTCTCCGTCAGGAAACGCGTTCGTAAAATCAGTAACAAAAGTTGTCCAATTTCGTTCGACAGGACGCCAATGATTATAATAAACTAATGCCTTACCTTTCAAAGCATCTGCACATCGCACAATCATCCAATTTTCATCAATACCTAACATATCTTTTATTTTGCTGACGTCGTCTAACCATTCCAACATTGTATGTACATCGTCATCCGGGTCAAATGCGGTTAAGCGAAATCTCACATCAGATTTCATAAACGGAAGATTAGTTGGTTCAGCATCCCCTGAACTATTGGTATTTGCCGACACGGCAGTTTTGATTTTGTCACGTCGCTCCAGATGTTTTAAAAACAACTGCATTGTTTGTTGTAACACTCGAACATATGGCACAGCTTCAGACGGGGGCGGCTGTACACTATCGCTATTAATTAACGCATCAATATTATGGAGCGATCCATTTTCACGACTCTCAAAATCGCGATCCCATTCCACACTTCCATTTTCACTATCATAGCTTTGGATTTCTTCCATGTTGAAGTCTATTTATCCCATTCACAAAGCTAGGAAAAATAATTAACACAAACTAGGCCGCTCTGAGTTAGTCCCACTTCTGATGTTAGTTCATAAACTGTTTTGTTAGTTTATCATTCGTTTTTTATACGAATTATCGCGTAAATTACCGCCTATAGGGCTCGTTCCTCCCAACCACCACACCGAGCTCTTTGAAAAAGTACATCCGCACCTCTTAATTTCTAACTTCGTACTGCCGCACCACAGCTACGAGTCGACCAGCTTTGCGCTGAACACCACTCGGGGAATACCCTTCAACTCGGGGAGTCCCCACTGCCTATTGCCACCGCCCTTTGATAGATGGCAGCAGATCAACTAAATATCAACTAACATAGTTATTTACTGAATAACTCCAATTTCTCCCCTACCAGAAGGAATATACAATACTTCTACTACTTATATCTTAGTTTTTAGAAAAAGTTTCCTATATCAAAAACAAAAATTTGCTTACAAGTGAAACTTGGATCAAGTTATGAAAAAACTAGCGACCCGCCCCGGCTAAGTACACTACAGAAAAACTGTGAACGTTGTATATAAAAACATAGCGGCCTGCTCCGGCTACGCTATATATAGGCACGACGCGCTATTTATAGTCACTCTTCCGCCTGACCGGCCGGTACCGCCGCAAACGCTACGTCCCGCAATTTTTAAATCTGTAATATCTTCGAAAATATTCATTTAAATCATATGCTGTAAAGGGCCACATAGATCTATATTAAATCAACAATGTATTCAAGGTATTTAATTGGATTAGGATTAATTCTGTATTGGTTAAAATTGGTGAAGATTTTGAAGGGGTAGTTGGTGTTTTTCTCCCCAACTACTACGCCACTGAAAAAAGGACAGTTTTTTGACAACCATTTGAACCTACACAAAAAAGGTACTCCTGGTCATAAGCTCTGAAGTTGACCGTTTTCGAGAAAAATCAACTTTTATGTTGAAAAACATGGTCAATTTTTCGGTTTTGTTACTTGTTCTAACGTTTGGATAAATTTTGAATAATTATTAAGAATTGACAATGTTTTCAAAATAAAAGTTGATTTTTCTCGAAAACTGTCAACTTTAGAGCTTATGACCAGGAGTACACGCGGTAAAGCTATTGCATAGCACTATGCAACTGAAAAAAATTGGGCAGAAAAACATCCACTACCCCTTCAAAATCTCCACGAATTATGAGTAAAATATTGCACAGCACTACGCCACTGGAAAAAGTTGGGCAGAAAAACTTCCACTACCCCTTCAAAATCTTCACGAATTATGAGTAAAAATTTTTTTTGATCGCATAGAACATAGCTTGCTATGAGTAGAAAATTTTCGCGAAAGATGTTTCCTGCACGATAAACAGTTCCGGAGATATTTGCAAAAAACAAAATTTTTGTTTCAATTTCAACACCCTGTATCTCAAAAACTAAGCGTCTCTGCACATATGTTATCAGGAATTTTTTGCTCAAAATCAAATTTCCTATCGTCTATTAAATTTTCCCGGTTAAAAATGCAAATGCAAATCTTCGGAACATATAGTGTAGTACCAAAAGTCGCCACGTAGGGGAAACATAAAAGGCGTCACGTAAGAGTATCATCTTGATCTCTATGTAGAGCATTCTGTGACAAGTGCATAGATAACTCTACTACCGGTAGTAGAGTTATCTATGGTGACAAGTGTTAGTTGACTTTACACTTTTATACGAAAGTTTTAACGTTCAGATCTCGATAACGCTTCCGGCTCCGGGATTTTCACGTGGCCTATCGAAATTAGAAGATTCGAAATGTATAAAAACACAATTGCATGAATGCCAGAAATCCTATATAATTAACTACGAACGTAATAATTTTGACATGTGCCTCCAGGAGCTCGCTGCGTGTAAGTTAGAGTTTATACATTTTACCTCTATTTTGTTAATTTGGGGCCGTTTCGAACCCCGTGCGGCCGGCGTCAGTTACTTCATTAAGTATTTTGGGCTAGGGGCCGCTAGATTTTAACCACTTCCGGTATATTTAAGTAGCTAGAAAATTCCCTTTCGTACGTCGCACGTCTAGACGCTGACAGCTGAGAATACCTCAAACTGTTTTAATTAAATTTTCCTATCTAATCGACATTTTAGGGCCCGAGACTATGCTATTTAGTTCATAAACTGACGACATGGAGCGAAAACCGCATTCAAAAAGTCCTCGTTAAGACGTTCTATGTACCGTAAATTTGCACTTTTCTAACTCGCGAGCTACGCGCTTCTCACGTGAACGTCATTCGATTTATCGAAAATTAACCAATTCAAAACAGTTTTCGACCCAGTTTGGGGCTATCACGACCTTTTAAAAGGTTCAAAGTTAACATTTCGACATATTCGCATTGAGTTAACAAGCTCGACCGAGCTACATGAGGCGGAATGGTGGGTGTCAGGATATTTCGTTAAGGTATTTGTTTTTTATTTTTTTAGATTTTCGTTACGATATTTGTCTTTCGTTTTTTTTTTCTTGATTCGGTCGCATACATTTCCTTGATTCGGTCGCCGCGCTCAAAGCCCGCGATAAAAGCTATATGCAATAGCTTAAAATGGTATTGTGGGATAACCATAAGAGATAGACATATACCATCGCGGAGTTTTCTGTAGTAATTTTCAATGTGTACAATACTTGGTACATTATTTTGATATATCTCGTAGGGTTCAGGCTGCGTTTGCAATGTAAGCGGAAAAAATGTAATTATTTACGACATTAAATTAGAAACCTCAAAAATAACAGAATTTCTCCACTATTTAATGGATGTTATTATACATATAAGCCTTCCTCTTCAATCACTCTATGTATTGAAAAAACCGCATCAAAATCCGTCGCGTAGTTTTAAAGATTTAAGCATACATAGGGATATAGGGACAGATAAAGCGACTTTGTTTTATACTATGTAGTGATTTAATAAAACATGTTTATTTCATAAAGTAAGTATTGAATATTACCGTTTTGACTCTAGACCAATCAAACTCCTGCAAGTCAGGTATGCTCTCCATTGCCACTTTTTTAGATGCTGTCTTCTTTTGCCACTTCTTCTATGTCAACGTTTTTTTCTGATTACCTGGAATTTGATAATTTCGAATAATCATCTTCATTGATATCAATGCCAACAAATTCTAAGCCTTCAGAATTAATATAAACGCAGTTAAAAAATCGAAGAAAGTAGAGATTTATTGAGTTTTAGATTATATCAATTCAAACTCAGATGTTTCTCAGTTTTCCGGTACAGTTTCATGTAATTAATGTCTACATTACTCAGTATGAATCAAAAATATTCATATTCCTCAAAGATCCACACCCTTTTCTTGGTTTCTATGTGAAGAGCAGTTACCAGTTCAATTTCTCTAGGTAGAATTTATTTCTCCTCAACCAGAAAGTTTTCCATAATTTGAATAAGACAAGTATATGCGCAAGCCTCAGTTACAGCTCTAGATCATTTTAGATCCTATAAAAATATATCTGATTACCTGATTTTGTAATCTAGAGCTCGTAACGTTCTGGTGCTCCGTCTCTTGCAATCCGTCATCATCCAAATGTATTTCGTCAAGGCTTTTCCTTTAAATTCTGCACCTTTCCACCTTCTAAAAGAAGCAATAGCTTAGCTACTTTGGATGTTTGATAGTTAATTTCAGTCACTCTGAAAATATAGTTCCCTGGAATATCGATCAATCCTTATGGAACAATAAAAAAATAATAATAGTTAGACTATGAAATAATATATTGAAATTTGTTCTGAAATTCAGTTAATATTCAGTTGCTGGAAGAACCCAATGGAGCTCCGTATGTGTTTTTTCAGTATGACCAATAAACTTGGCCACTTGATGTAGTTCGTCTTTTTAAATACTCCTTGACTGCATTATCATGGTAGCTATCTGCTTCCTGAATCTGGTGCTTGTAAAAAGTTGAGGGTGCTTAGCAATGCATTCCGTAGTCAATTTTTGAATTGCAGATGTTCCCGAAATTCATCATGAGAAACCTGATGTAATAATAATGTCACTATTTTCTTTTGGTACTAAGCTGGTAGTATTGCGAATCTGGATATTGAGGTCAGTGAGTTTTTTTGAGAAAAATATTGGAACAGGTTTCGTACCTTTGCCTAACACAACCACTCTTTTAAACATTTTTCTCATAGCCTGATAAGCAATCTAACATTTCCTGTTGATTACTGATATCTTCTAGAAATTGTATCTTGCCAAATCTTCGCCGATCAAATAATAGCAGCAAAGTAAACGTACATTCCATGTGTTATGTGTTATAACAAGTTTCAACAACATGATGTTTCGATATGTCATCATAATCCTTTTCAGCCAGGACAGAGGTGTGGTTATTGAACCGGGCAACATCTCCATTAGTGGATAACAATTTTAGAGTAAGGATCTCTATACACAACAGAAATTTCCTTTTTTTTCTTTTCTAAGTTTTTCTACCGTATTTGCTTTTTTGGCAATTCGAAACATACATTTTCGACGAAATTGGAGTGCTACAGAAGGCATTTGGATGAGCTGGCATCATATCCAGAAATTAATTTGGCTGCCGCTATGATATAATTATACATCCCTAGCCGTGAAATCTTCAAATTCAATGCAGTAGTGAATATCTCATTACAATTATAAGTTTAGCCATTCTACGCTTTTTCCGAGAAACAACTGTACCCATTTGCTTACCTAGCATACAAGATACGTGTAAATAACTTGTAGCAGGTGCTGAGACAAGTGATCGGCCGGTAGTTCTTGAGATCAGACAAGTCTCCACTCTTTGGAAGTAGCACAGTGGCCCCCTCGACAACCCAGCATGGAATATGCCACTCCTCTGTGAGCCATGAGTCAAAGACTCTGGCCAGACAGCGGTGAGTGGGAGGGAATTCCTTCAACCACCATATAAGAGCTTGTCGGACCTCATCCTCGCTGACTGCCTCGCACACTTCTGTTCGCAGAAGTTGACGTTCAGCGCAAAACATTTCGAAGTGTGCTAGGGCTCATACACTCCTTTCCAGAACTGCTCAACATCCTGCACAGTCGGTGAAGCAGCAATTGTGGAGGGTGGAGATTCAAAAAGCCGAAACGGGCTATCGCGAAACAAGAAATTCTCCTTGATGCGTCTAACCCGTTTGGCCGAATTTCTCCTTACCACGCCCAGATCTCGAATCCTATCCGCACAATGTTGCTTGATGGTCTGCAACACTGTACGTTCTAGTGTGTGATGGTGGCGCAGTTTGGCGCCTAATTTTTGGCGTGAAAGCCCTGCCGCTAGGAATAGAATCCATTACACACTGGATCCGAGACGCTTGCTGCCTCGCCGAATGAATTTTGGCCTCGACTTTGTGTAGGCGCCGTTCGGTTCTCTCGATCTGGTCGTGCGGTCTCTCACACCTTACTTCCGTAACGAGTCGTTTTGCGGCATCATACATGGCCCGTTGATTTCCCAGAGGTCAGCGAATTCCGGAAGCTCGTCGTTTATCAACGTGTCCAATTCTACCAGCTCGTGTGGTCGTACGGAGACCCTGATGTTGATTCGGGTTCTCCTAGTTCTAAGATCAACTTCGGTGTTCTGGAGCAGGCTTGCTCTACCGAATCTGTTGCGACGCACCACAGGTGGTGCTAGTGTGGCTAGATCCGGTTCTGGTGCTGCAGTCTGCCGGAGAATCGTTCTTATATAGCCGGTTCTCCGCAGGTAGAATACTTGATTCCGCAAGGTTTGTGCGGAAAAGTCACGGCATAGAGGATGCATGATTCACCAAAGTGCATGCAGCCGTGACATGTTTCCCCTACGGTTCGGCTAGCTTAGCTCGAAGCAGTCCAGCAAGTCATCCCGAAGTTCATTATTCCACTCAGTGCGGTCATGTACATTGCGGTGGTCGTCAACGTCGGGACCGTCCTTAAGACGGCCCTGTTTACGGGTACTCTTCCGTCTGATAACAAAATTGTCAAGTTCTAACAGAACCTCACATTGGCAGAACCTCCCGCTGTTACACTTTGTTTTTCCCTTTCCAGTTCTGCATCAGAAATAGTGGTACTCACAATCATCCTTCGAAATATCTCCTAATTCTATTTCAGATTCGGTATCACCAGATAGTAGGACCTTCTTGATAGAGACAATAAACATTGTCGAAACGTCAAAAAGAATTTTCATTTTATCTTCAGTATATCTACGAACCAATATATGAAGAAAACATACAGATGTATATATATCTATTCTTTTCTAAATAACATGGAAACACTAATTCACATTTTGGTAAAGACAATAAACATTGTCGAAACGTCAAACAGAATTTTTATTTCATTTTCAGTATATATACCAAGAAAACATACATATATATATATATATATATATATATATATATATATATATATATATATATATATATATATATATATATATATATATATATATATAAATATATATATATTGGTTCGTATATATACTGAAAATGAAATAAAAATTCTGTTTGACGTTTCGACAATGTTTATTGTCTCTATCAAAATGTTAATTAGTGTTTCCATGTAATTTAGAAAAGAATAGATGATTTCGATTAATGAAATGCGTCTGCAGCCGACTTGCATTTCATTAATCGAAATCATCTATTCTTTTCTAAATTACATGGAAACACTAATTCACATTTTGATAAAGACAATAAACATTGTCGAAACATCGAACAGAATTTTTATTTCATTTTCAGTATATATACGAACCAATATACCAAGAAAACATACAAATATTACAAATGGTTCAAGAATATCAATAAAAGAATATATATATATATATATGTACATATTTTTTTTTTTTTTCTTGGTATTTTGGTTCGTATATATATACTGAAAATAAAATAAAAATTCTTTTTGACGTTTCGATAATGTTTATTATCTTGTGAATTAGTACATATATTAGTCAAAAAGAATTTTTATTTCATTTTCAGTATATATGTACGAACCAAAATACCAAGAAGGCACAAATCTATTCCAAATGGTTCAAGAATACAAATAAAAAAATATGTATATATGTATATATATACAGGGTGTCCTCGAACTGCGTGGCTAAAATAAAACCGGAGATTCTTTGATTCGAAAAAAGTTTGATGAGCCTTTTCACTTTTGCCTCAAGTGTCTTGTTTAGCCGGTAGAGGGCTTCAAAAGTTGCAAAAATAATTTTGTTTTTTCGGTATAACTTGAGAACGTGATGAAGGACTTTTATAATATTTGGCAGGTGAGTTATTGTCAATAATAGCCTTTTTTGAGAGCGAAGCATAGAGCCTTAGAGACCATAGAAATAGCTCAAACTTGAGGATGTAACGGGAAAAGTGTCCAGAACTTTTTTGTGGTCGATGTGATTCACTCGATATTTCTTGTGTGGATAGCTTATCTAATTTGAAAACTTTTTTTACTCCCAGAAAATTTTGATAAAATCAACGGATTAGCTTGAAAAAATTAATTTTCGAGTCTCTGCAATTTTGGCTTACTAATTTTACTTGATTAAAATACGTTAGTTGCCTTTGCTTTCCTAATGTCATTTTGGCATTTGAAGAATTTATTCTCAAAACTGTCAGTTTTTACTTTGCTTTCCGTAAAAATTTTATAAAATTATGGCTCAAAATTTCACTAACACTGAAATGGTTAATATCTCGGTAAAACACGAATAATAAAAACAATAGAAATGGGGAAACGATGTGATTATTTAGGAAAAACAAATGCTAAATTAAAAGAAACAACAAAACTTTTTGGGAAATCGCTAAGGCATCAATTGTTCGAAATGTTGCCCATTTTCCTGAATACACAAATTAATTCGTTTCAAGAAATTGGATTGAACTCTGGCTAGTACTTCAGGATCATTCTTTAATAAATCCGCTTCATGATTAATTCGTTGCAACAATTCCTCTCGTGTGCTTACTGTAGCTGCATAAACTTTCGACTTCAAAGTGCCCCATAGAAAGAAGTCGCAGGGCGTCAAATCAGGGGAGCAGGCCGGCCAGTTCACTTGTGCATCGTGTCCTCTACCTATCCAGCGATCTGGATATTCCGCATTCAAATGTCGCCTCACAGCTAATGTGAAATGAGGAGGTGCACCATCATGGATAAACCAGGCCACGACGAATTTGTAAGGGCAAGTCTTCCAACAGTTCAAGTAGCCTTTGTTCCAAAAAGTTCAAATAGTTCTCCCCGTTCAATCGATCGGGTATAACGGTAGGGCCAATAATAAAGTTATCCACAATTCCAACCCAAACATTGATTTTAGTTTGATTCTGAAAATGTTCAACTTCCGTTTCATGAGGATTTTCATCAGCGTAGAAATGTTCATTATGGAGGTTAGAAAGACTACATCTAGTGAAAGTAGCTTCGTCCGTGAACAGAATTCTTCTACAAAAATTGGGGTTTGCGTTTTGTCTTTGGACTATAAGCCGACAGAAATCTAGCCGATGACCTGGATCCATGGGCAATAAGTCTTGAACTGTTCTAATATGATAGGGATACAACAATTCTTCTTTCAGTACATTATGAACTAATGATTTTGAGGCTCCAATACGAAGTCCCAAACGTAGTGTGCTTATCCCAGGTTCAGTTTCAACCGCTTCCAGTATCGCTTCTTCGAGCTCTAACGTCCTTCTTGTCCGTCTGCGTCCAGTTTCTCTGCAATTTGCTTCAAATTTGCCAGTTTCGCGAAGGTTTGCCGATTTGGAATTCTGCGATGCGGATATCTTTCCCTTCTCCGGCCATTGCAACGACAAAGTCCATAAATCAATAACATATCAACCATTTCAGTGTTAGTGAAATGTTGAGCCATAATTTCATAAAATTTTTACGGAAAGCAAAGTAAAAACTGACAGTTTTGAGAATGAATTCTTCAAATGCCAAAATGACATTAGAAAAGCAAAGGCAACTAAGGTATTTTAATCAAGTAAAATTAGTAAGCCAAAATTGCAGAGACTCGAAAATTAATTGTTTCAAGCTAATCCGTTGATTTTGTTGAAATTTTCATGAAGTAAGAAAAGTTTTCAAATTTGATAAGCTATCTACATAAAGAATATAGAGTGAATTACATTGACCACTGAAAAGTTCTGGACACTTTTCCGGTAACATCCTCAAGTTTGAGCCATTTCTATGGTCTCTAAGGCTCTGTGCTCCACTCTCAAAAACGGCTATTATTGACAGTAACTCACCTGCCAAATATTGTAAAATTCCTTCATCACGTTCTCAAGTTATACCGAAAAAACAAAATTATTTTTGCAACTTTGAAGCGCTCTACCGGCTAAACAAGAGACTTGAGGCAAAAGTAAAAAGGCTCATCAAATTTTTTTCGAATCAAAGAATCTTTGGTTTTATTTTAGCCAAGCAGTTCGAGGACACCCTGTATATATATATATATATATATATATATATATATATATATATATATATATATATATATATACATATAAACAGGCTTAATGTTTCTCTGCCTAATTGTTCCCAATTTTGTGTAGGTACATTGAGAGATATGGAATTAAATTCTCTGAATTATGAAGATAAGTTAGATAATTTAGCATAGGATTATATACACGTAAAAAATTGAACGATAGACGGGATTCGAACCCACATTACTGAATGTCTGGTTCCCGGTGTTTACCAATCACACTACTCTGGCCCCGTCAGATTTTTATATTTTTGTAAACATAAGCCTCTGAAAGAATATTAGATCATTGATGAATACAATGCGATTTCGATGCCCTACCATAGAGTAAATAGAATATTTTTTCGAACTCTAATTTATTTTCTAGATTCACTCTCCAGTAAATCTACTTTGCTACAACTTATTTCAATTTAATTGAAAGTGACGGTCAATATGTACATACTCAGCTATTCACGTACATTCATGTGAAGTTCATTCGTTTTGGATTAAGGATTGTAGGCTAGAGTATTACTATGGTTGGCAATCACTCAACTGTACTCATTCAATGACAGCATCTTGGTTCTTATACATACCAATGGAATTGACTAAGAAATGTTATGGGTTAAGTATGAACAAGTTTAAAGTTTCTTTGCCCAATTGGCCACAATCTCGAGTAGGTACATTAAGAGATCTAGAATTATATTTTCTGAATTATGGAGATAACTCAGATAATTTAACATAGGATTATAAAGATGAATAGACATACAACATTCCACCATAGGCGGGATTCGAACACACATTACTGGAAGTCTAGTCCAGGGTGTTTACCAATTACACCACTTTGGTCCCTTCAGATTTTTATTATATTATCGCCTTGGTTCATCACTGATCTTTTATTCTCTAACAGGTTTATATTCACGAAAATATAATTTGTGCTTATATTTCCTGTTATTATATTTCCAAGAAGTTCGTTCAGAGAGCTTCCTCTCTTATTTCCAAGTGCGATATGCAGAAATCTTTTCCCAATTTTTCATTCGACGAATTTGCTAATGCGATATATCGTCGCCTTTATATCAGACCTGTTGATTTCAAGTTTAATAATTTTTTCAGCCTTGACGTGCCTTGCTATTATAACACTTCTTTTTATTATTCCTATTCCTAAGCAATTTTCATTCAAATGTTTGTTATAAATTTACATTTGCATTCACATGTACTCTTCTGAAACTAGATCCAAAACATTATAGAACCCCAGTGATCACAATAATATTGAATAACTGCCGTTCACTGACCGACATCGAATACCTCTTAGTATTGAAGACAATCGCATCTCTATGGTTGAGCTTTACGAGGTTGATGTTACCAATGGAACACCGCTTCGCCACTTGGCGCCAAATCGATGATTAACAAGTCTATCAGAGACTGTTAAGTCCAAGAAATAAAGATTATACTCATTATTGAATTTGTCTTGACTTGACTCGATGCAGCTTCTGGACCAATAAATTATTATCAACATCTTTAATCAAGTGCTTCTCAGGTATTTAACGTGTGATTCAACTTTAACCTTTATGGAACTTTCATGGAATAAAACACGAGGTTAAACTTTGGTTCACTTGAGATCTGTTATGGAAAATAAAATTGAGAATCGCGATTGTGAGCGTGGACCTTCAGCGTATTCTAATGGTACCATTTAGTTTTGCGGAAATACGTTGTTTCCAAGTTCGTCACTTTGCAATACTGAAAATACTGATATGAATTTAATTCGAAGTGGATATTTTCTCATTGTATTGTAGTATATCCGAGTGCGATATTTTGAGAGCGATTAATTCATGCAGGGAGCGGAGTTAGCTAGAATTCGATAAATTCAGAAATCGTTCAGAAATCACTCATAGCTGTTGTGTTTTTCATGACAACAATTTTGAGTATTTCAAGTGATTTCCCGAATGTCTTCTGCAACGACTCCATTCCAGCTGATTCCGATAGAACTCAGTTCTCTGATCGAATGTCCATACCCAGAAGTGTTTTTGTTCGTTGTTTTGGTTACCGTTCTGAGTTTTGGGAACCAATAAGTGAATAATTTCGGGTATCTCCCGGGATACGACAATGTTGAGCCTCGCTCTACTTTTGGAGACTGTCCAAAACTAGTGATGAAAATCGCTAGGTGTGTAGTAGGCAAGTTGATAACTAGAAACAGCAGCGCGCGGTCCCCAGCAAGGATGGCAAAGAACCCTACTCTAGAGAGGAGCAGCTGGATCATATATAATGTATTTTTAATATTGCTTTTGTGTTTCTGGTGTATCAGCCTGTATTACCTGCATGGTTCCTATTTTTTCCGATCTGGGAATTGGGTGTAAAGTGTAATGTTAGATAAGTAATGTTAGTAAAACCTCATTGCCATTTACGATGAAGGAAGTCGAATTTAAATCTTTCATGTAATCATCCCATTTTGAAGGGAACATTTGTTTCGATTTTTTTTTTGATTTGAAAAATTAGCATCTCCCCTTCAGAAGTATTACAGACTACAAAGGATTACCATGGATAAGTCCAGATTCAGGGGGAGTGCATGAGCTAGTTTCCCCAGAGATGGTTTAGTGTGGATATCGGTGGTAGTCAGATCTTAGGGAGGGCGGTTTAGTTCCTGCAATGCAAGACTCAAGATTTTTGAAAAATGAGTACCAGCCCTGGATACTTATGTTATGGTATAAGAAAGTCGGTTCTTTCAGAACTGCACTTTTTCTTAGAAGAAGGGAGTATTTTGATTATCCGAGAGATTATCACTCTTGGGTCCCTTGGAATAATTTACCTCAATTTGAAATAGAGTATTATGAATTATTATATATTGATAGAACATATGAAATGTCAGGCAGGCCTTAGCAACGTAAGCATAGCACGAGGCCCGTGGGAATTTTTCCCTGTATAGAGGGGAGTTCATGTGGCGTTTGAAAGATTTTGCACGAACTGTTATTGTCATTTTTCTATAGGTCGCTTCAATAGCGTATTAGCGTGGTTCTACTTAAACATATTATCCGAGATTTGCGCGTGGGGTGGCTTCCACTTCAATGTTTTCATAAAACGTATTTACCTTTAGAAAAAAGGACCATCTACTCATTTGGTAAGCTTAATTTCCTCATCCAGTCGGTTTCACTCTCCAATAATGAGGAATGATTCATTGTTTGCATTAAGATGAGGAATATATTTTACCTAGATTACACATTAAAAGTAATCTCAAAATATATTCAATTTTGTTTCCATTGTTGTTGAGATAATAACTCTATGAAGCTTCGAGTAATTTTCTATCGCTATCATTCCCATAATCATAATTTTGAACTAACTTTGTAAACTTGTTGTTGTGTTGTTATATACTGGATGTTGTTGACTTTTATCTGATATATTTATCGTTACATTTGATCAACGAGTTTAACTGGTAATTACTAATCACCTGTCAGTGAATGAGACCTTTAGAATGTACGCTTGAATAGATATGAATATATAATTGTACGTAATTCTAGGCGGTCCCTGAGAAGGGATCAAGGCAACGTTATCAGAAACAGCTTCTAGGTGGGCTGAATAAACTTTGAATGTACGCAGATTAACTGAGATTCTTTATACCTGAGCAGGTTTCAACAAACAATTATCAATTCATACAACACGTCGCTGAGGTACTACCGCTACCTAAAATAAAAGTACCCAGCCGACTTTCACAAAGAGTGGAACAGTGGTGAAATAGGCTTTCGAACAGAATTGCAGAATTCAATCTCGAGTTGAAATAAACATTATAGTTTCAGAAATCAGTAGTTTGGATCGTGGGATTATGACTGGCGATGGATGTGTCACTTGTTTGGAAATAAGGGCATAGAGCGGCTGGTTTCACAGTGGAACCGGTGGTACGTGATAACCTCAGACAAACAGTATTCCATATTCATAAAATATATACTCGGCACTGTTACAGCTGTTTCACTTTTCTCAAGAGCTCGTCAGTGCAATGAGGCAGCCATTCAACCTGCTGTACCAAAACTGTGTCTATTGACTTCTAACACGAATTGTGTTTGTAGTTCACTATCCATTGTTACAGAGCCGTCACCTGGAGGTAATATTCCCACTGTTACCCCGTCGATTCTTTATGAATTTCATTATCAGTGGTACATCTCCTTTCCAGATGGTATCGGAACATCTAGGTTTATCAAACATTTTCGAAGGTGTTAATTATATAACTTTCCGAACTATTTCACTTTCGGAGATGGTTGATCAGTGATTTCAAGTCTACCTCGTCCCACTGACAATCTAATGAGAAGAGCAAAACTGCTATATGTGAGACTAGCAGACGGAATTGTCACTGTTCAACCTGGTGAACAGAAATTTTAACTATTGACTCCTAACACGAAATGAGTTTGTACATCACACCTTCAATTCTAGTTGAACATACAGTTATGTAGAAAAGAAACATTCTAGGCTCCTCTGAATATAATTCTGTTCAACATGTTATGAACATCAGTCACTTTGTGGTATTTACCTTTCATATAATATAGATAATGAATTCGAAAGTAGAATTATAATAAAGATTCTTGACCCAGGTATGAATTATATATAAATTTTCGGGAAATAGGTCACATTAACACTTATGCTTTATATTTTCTTGTCTTCACGTACGTTTCAGTAACACGACCATCATCAGAAGACTTATTATGTCTTAAACTGAATCACTTAAGACTAATTATATTACACAAAGCGTCCTTATCGCACCAATTTCAATTAAAATGCTCACGTCGCCGAAACGAACAGAAACACTGATAATCGAAATTGTAACACCTAAATGTTATAATTATAATATATCAAGAATCCACTGTTGAGCAGAACTTTTAATAAATGACATGAATGACATGAAATTGGTGCGATGAGGACGCTTTGTGTAATACAATTACTTTTAATTAACCAGTTTTAGATATAATAAGTCTTCTGGTGATGGTTGTGAGACCAAAACTACGTAAAGACAAGAAAATGTAAAGCACAAGTGTTAATGTGACCTATTTCCCGAGAATTTATATATAATTCGGAAGCATTAAACTTGAACTCGAGATTAACTTATATTTATCATACCATATTTAAGAAAGAAGATATTTTCACAGGAACATTTATAGGACTTGAACTTTATTATAATTGTTCTGTTATCATAGAATACACGAAATTTTGCGGACATACACACAGACATGCAAGTCGGAAGTTATGAAATCTGTGGATTTGTGGATGGAAAATGAACGAAGTAAAATTAAGAAACGATACGAGGTGCGTTCAGCGATAAGTAACAATAGATTGCAATATATAAATGAAGACTTTTTGAAAATCCGGATGGCCGAATTGAAATTTCATTCAAGTAGATTCGAAGATCATAAGCTGGTGAGTTCACAATGAAATGTAAGCTATCTATACTTGAACTTTACTGAAATTCATCCCATGAACAGAAGTAGGTTCGGAATAAATACCGAGAATTCTAAGACTCGTTTAATATATTTAAGTTGTCATTGGAATTGGAATCGTCCGCGAATATGTTTATATCTTTGTATACATGATTATTCAGTGAGTCAGTTAAACTATTACAGAGGTCTCCAATTGGAGTATAGGTGGTCTGTATATATCCATTACACTCACGGTTTTTCCGTTTTGGGTAAGAATAACTTAAAGTTTTATTTCATTGATTGCAATAATTTTGTTATTTGGGTTTAACTTTTTTTGAGAATAAATAATCGTACCATTGTTTTTGTTCTGTATTCTTTCGTTATAATAATCATTATAGCTTTCGATAATAAAATCTAATGGATCTTCAATTTTCATAGTCTCAGACAATAATATGAAATTACTTTCAAAACTATCCGAGTAGGTTTCAAAATCATCGAAATTTTGATTCGTGCTTCTTATGTTATTATGTAGAACATTTATATCGCTGAGACCATCTTTTGAGTAATTAAATTCATTCACAGAATTGTAGATAATAGTATCATGACTTGTAATTATCCAGTCGATCATAATGGTTCATATTCATGGATTTTAAATTATTAAATATGAGGAATGGGATAGTGTTCATTTAGAACATAATATTATTTCTCCTCCTCTGAAGTCTGTTACCTGCCAAAAACATTCCAATGGACTTGCTACCGTTGACTAATTTTTGTCTATCTTCCACATATCTTCTGTACGATGGCTTGGGTAGCTATCGGCCTATTAGCCTACTTTCTTCGTTTGCTAAACTGGTAGAAAAAATTTTGAGTTACAGATTAGTAGGTTCTTTTAGAAAATTCAAAATTTTTAACAAAAGTCAACATAGCTTTCTTAGGGGCCGAAGTGCGATGACAGCTGTTTTCGAATCCACTAGAGTTGTGTTAAAGGCTTTGGATAATTAAGAGATACCTTGTGAAATTTTCTTAGACTCATCCAAATCCTTTGACTGTATAGATCACACAATTTTAATCAAAAAAACTGAAAAATTACGGTATACGAGGGAAACAGTTGTCAATTATAGTCAGCTACTTAAAAGATAGAAACCAAGTTGTAGAAGTGAACTCAGACCAGAATCAATACATATAAAAAAAAATTCGAAATGGGAGTGCCACAGGGCTCAATATTAGGGCCTCTTCTCTTTCTAATATTTATCAATGATTTGCCTATAATAATATCGGAAAGTGGTCATACCTCGATAAACTATGCGGACTACGAGAATGTTGTCATTAGAACTAATAATATTGAGAATTTAAATCAGGAGTTGATCCTAGTGCTAACAGAGATTGAAAATTGGTGTCAAGTCAATAAACTTGTAATTAGCAAGTCAAAAACAAATTGTGTGATTTTTCAAACTAATAAGTTTAATATTGAAATTCCAAAAACTCTTACTTTGAATAATCAAATTATTGACGTAGATAATAGTACTAAATTTTTGTGACTTATTAAAGACAAATATTTGAATTGGTATGAACAAATAACATCTCTTTCAAACAGGCTTAAATCTAAACTATACATATTAAGAACTTTGAAAAAATCGGAGGACAAAGAAACTCTAATGGTTGTCTATTACAACATCTTTCAGTTTCTAATAACCTATGGGATTACTTTCTGGGGCAACAGCTCTCAATATAAACAGATTTTGATTCTACAAAAAATGGCACTACCCATAATTTATGGCCTGAAGCATCGAAACTCCTGTAAAGGTACTTTTCGCAAATTCAATATTTCAACTGTTCCGGCACTTTATATATCGGAATGTCTCATGTTTAACTTTAGAAACAAACACTATTCGGCAGAGTATGAGAACGGACAAGTATATGAAACTCGTAATATTTTATATCTTCACTCAGAGGTTGATTTAACATCGTATCAAAAAAATATGGAATACATGAGCCTTGAGCTTTTTAACAAACTTCCAGATGAGATTAAAGAGATTGAGGAATTTAAAAAATTCAAAGCAGCTGTTACTGAATTGCTAGTAACTTTAGAACCTTATACAGTTGCAGATTTTTTTAGAACAATAAAGTCTGTATATTAGTGCTAACGTTTTACGGTGATAGTGTTTCTATATTATTTTTTTTTTATTCATATATATATATATATATATTCTTTTGTTGATATTCTTGAACCATTTGTAATATTTGTATGTTTTCTTGGTATATTGGTTCGTATATATACTGATAATGAAATAAAAATTCTGTTTTGACGTTTCAACAATGTTTATTGCCTTTATCAAAATTGTTAATTGAATTAGTGTTTCCATGTAATTTAGAAAAGAATAGATGATTTCGATTAATGAAATGCGTCTGCAGCCGACTTGTGTTTTAAGATCCAATTAAAACTGCAGAAAACATTGGATCGGTTGTGTGTGAAAGAGTAATGTATGGCTAACTACAATTTGAAATAGATTGAATTTGATTAAATACAAGACATTCCAAGATTGTACAATTATAAATATCTATGAATTATTGTATGAATTAGTTATTCTATGATAAGCATTTCAGATCTATCATAACTATTCAAGTTTAAGATAATTCTATGGAATTTAACCTCAAAATTGTTACTCTATAGTGTCATAGTTAAATAATACTTCATCTTTTTTAGGTTGAATTTTAAATAGACAAATGGAAAGTGGCACTTCAAATTAATAAAATTTTGTTAAGTTTGAATTAGATTATTGTACAGTTTCGAAAGATTGGAATCTATTTTGTCATTTACACAATTGTTCTTTTTAATTTGAATAGATTCTAATATCAAACGTTTGTTGTCGTTTGTTTCAATATTTCCATTTGTCTATTCAAAATTCAACCTAAAAAAGATAAAGTATTATTTAACTATGACACTATAGAGTAACAATTTTGAGGTTAAATTCCATAGAATTATCTTAAACTTGAATAGTTATGATAGATCTGAAATGCTTATCATAGAATAACTAATTCATACAATAATTCATAGATATTTATAATTGTACAATCTTGGAATGTCTTGTATTTAATCAAATTCAATCTATTTCAAATTGTAGTTAGCCATACATTACTCTTTCACACACAACCGATCCAATGTTTTCTGCAGTTTTAATTGGATCT
Organism: Endomychus coccineus; assembly: GCA_958510875.1. Lineage (NCBI taxonomy): Eukaryota > Metazoa > Arthropoda > Insecta > Coleoptera > Endomychidae > Endomychus > Endomychus coccineus. The sequence continues at coordinate 161,171,570 of OY294067.1, read as the reverse complement.
TAAAACACAAGTCGGCTGCAGACGCATTTCATTAATCGAAATCATCTATTCTTTTCTAAATTACATGGAAACACTAATTCAATTAACAATTTTGATAAAGGCAATAAACATTGTCGAAACGTCAAAACAGAATTTTTATTTCATTATCAGTATATATACGAACCAATATACCAAGAAAACATACAAATATATATATATATATATATATATATATATATGTATTGAAGTGTATATACATATAGTTATTATGACGTTTTTTAATATTGTATTGTTCATGTTCATTTTTTAAATGTAGACAAACCATGTTGAAATAAAGATTATTATTATTATTATTATTGTTATTAAGTTTCACGAGCAGTCCTTGGGATATGCCATGAGTTCCTCACTCTCTCTGGTCATAGCTAATATCTTCATGGAAACTCTTGAGGAAGATGCTATTGACTCATCTGTTCTCAAGCCGAAATGTCGGTTTGGATATGTCGATAACACTTTTGTCATTCGGCAACGTGGTCGAAAGAATCATAGTTTAAAATCCGTAGGTAGTCTGAGGAGAGAATATTCGATAAATATTTGAACTTATACAAGATGAAGCGAAGTTTTTTTGTTATATAATTGATATGTACATCCCACTTCAAAGTGTGATCGACGAATATACACAAGTTCTTGGTATCTACAACACTATTTATGGGAACAGGTCGATGTTCATTAATGCTGACCATCAATGATTTATAATTTGGTGAGTTTGAGAATAACATGTGGATGGAGAGGAGTTTGTACTGTCGAGATTGACTGTTGATATACGGTGTTTGAAAAATTTGAAATTCAAGTCGAATCACTTTTCGGTTTCTCAGTTGTTGTCCTTTTGAATGATAACCGTATCCTAAGCAAAACTTGCAGTTACTAACTTAGGAGTAGTTTCGAACGATTCGTACAGAAAGGGACGAAAAACTGTCGCCAGGAGTATCCCAAATTCCACTAAATCCAAATCGCTCTTGATATTATTCATTTCGAATTGCTGTATTCTGTCAGTTGAGTGATGTTCCATTAAATCAAATGTTTGCCCTCAAATTCCCATGCTGTCCAAACATAAATTTTCCTATGAATGAATTCTTAACAGCTATAGAATATACATTTACCGGAAATTTTTCACGATATAAAGATAATTGTTATGAACAATTAGATGGTTGTGAAATGGGCTCTCCAATATCAAGTATCATAGCCCAGAAAATGATGGATATTCTTGAAGAAAAAGTAATATCTTGACTAAATCATAATTTAGCCCGTTCTTCAAAAGATATGTTGATGATTGTATTGTTGCCATCCCAATAGACAAATGTGATAAATTTTTAGTTCTTTCAATTCCTTTCACCATAAGCTACAATTAACAATTGGAACTGAAAATAATAATACAATAATTTTTTTGATTCAACTGAGAACTATATCTATTACCAAAAGGAAAGGAACTTTAATAAAAAATGGTTATCTCATTGATTCAGTCAATTCCATGACTAAGGAAGAAATTCTTGAATTTTGTAACTCATGTGTTAGGATCAATACCAATAATGAGGAATCAAAAGATAAACACTACGTATCACTACCATATATTTTAACCTCCTTTCGCTTGAGTGGTTAGTTAAAAGTGTGAGGTTTGTCACTTACTGCCCTCTTATGACAGTAACTGACCTGCACGGGTTTCTTGAAGGTCCAGGTTCCCTTTTTATATAGGTTATAAGTTTGCTATTTCTCTTAAGTGTGGATTGCCGAATAAAACAGATGTTCCCTTGTTCAACATAGTTTATTAATTATTCCCATTTACATTTGGTATATCTACACTAGCTTTGTACAATATGTATTTCAATGGGGTCGTTGCAGGATTCGGGGATATATATGTTTTATATTTACAAAGTGTTGCAATCCTCAGAACAGGCCGTTTCATGCGTTCGTTTTCCGTGCATAGAATAACTCGTTAATTAGATGTTTTTCTTGTCGTCGATTAGCGCCGGGAATCTCCAACATCTGCGTGAGATGATAGACAAGTTTTTGTCCCTGGGTCTAGGACTGAAACGCGACAATCTAATTGTTTAGTACACCTTTAACTTCGACGGAGCGTGGATCGTATGTTCACTCTGGCCTGTATTTCAGACGTTATTTCTTACGAAGCGGGGCATTTTGGACCAGGTTGATATTTCTGTGATATTCGATCATGACTGAATTATTAATTTAACACGTCGGTCTCGGGAAGTATCAATACGTAGCCTCTGAAATAGTTCCGCAGGAGCTGAATCGCAAACGTCCAAGCTACCAGGATTGATTTTTAGGCTATGCCTACTGTGAATTTATTCACAATTCTACAAATCGGTCTCGGGCGATATCCTAACTTAGCCTCTAGAAAACAATTCGCAGGAGCTGAATCGCAAACTTCCAAGCTACCAGTATTTGGTTTTAAGGCTATTGCTACTGTGATTCCATTAACAATTCTACAAATTGGTTTCGGTCAATATCCCAACTTAGCCTCTGGAAAACAATTCGCAGGAGCTGAATCGCAAACGTCCAATCTACCAGGATTGATTTTTAGACTTTCTATCTCTCGGATTTGCACAACGGCAACGGCACCGGGTTGTTCCGGAGAATAAATTACTGCAGCTCAATCTCGATGCTTGTCTGGTGAGTAAGTCTCCTTAGCTATGAAATGAGCTGGCTTTTAAACAGATCGCGGCTTGTGACGTTACGTGAACAGGTGACCGGCTTGCGAATTCTGTTCACCAGTTCTTATGCATAGATGTGCACTAAGTTCGACCTCTTAACTTTGCCTATGTAATTCAACTCTACTGAATATCCAAATTGATTCATACGTAGTGAGGAATGATTCATTACACTCCATCTTTCTTCCTTAGAGAATTCACTCCCGAAAATTTTCGAACGTACGATAATTTTCGTACTTCGGCTTGTCCTTACAATCCCACGGTATTTTCACGCGTGCCACTACCCAGCCAGTTGAATCATACACCCTGTAATCATGTCGTTAACGTGAACGTTTCTTAATAAAATATGGTTCCTTATGATCTACACTCAATATATTTATTCCACTAAAGGTGTTTCTGTCACTATATTTCAGGGGGTTATCCACACAGGGGGTTGAAAGTTTCTTTGGTGGGGACGGTTGCTGGTCCACTTCTCGACCGTGGTTTAGATAGGCGGCGGTGAAACCAGTTGAGTCATGTCGGGCCGTATTGATGACAAATATCAATTCCGGCAACAATTCGTCCCATGTACGGTGATCGTCCTCACAATATTGTGAAATCTTCGTTTTTACTACTCTATTCACTCTATTTACTGGATTGGCCTGTGAGGTATGGGGAGGGGTTTTTGAATCTGGTAACCACTGCAAAGCCCTGTGGTCAGAGATAACGGTGAATTTGTACTATTCTAAGTACGTTTTCATATTTCGAATTCCAAAGATAATGGCCAGACACTCTTTTTCCGTCACGGAATAGTTCTCCTCCGAGGAACTCAGCGTTCGGCTGATGAAGGCTATTATTTGCTCCTGTGAGCCTGATTTGTGAGTGAGGGCCACCCCAAGCCCGCTATCTGATGCTGAAACGAATGCGAAACGGACCGCTTTGGGTCGGTTTCAATTGGCCCAACTAGATCAATTTAAATTGATTAATCTCAGGGCTCGTAGTGAAACGTGCCTTGTGATTCCAGACTGGCGAATTGCCTGAGCGCCAACTGCTTAAAAAAAATATGAATATATGAATATATGAATATAAATGAATTTACAGTCAAGAATACAAGCACTACGAGATGGTTTAACAGTCGATGGAAATTCAGAAAAACAATACAAGTTCAACTTAACAATTTGATTCATTCCATCGGAATTTGAGTTATAAAAAAAATAAATAACAATTTTCATAGGACACCAATTGGGAACCTAAATAATATTGAGTTTGTAGAAAAACAATTATAAAATTAAATCAATTTGTAACATAAATTGAATTTTAAGGAAACAATTATAAAATTAAATCAATTATTCAATTGAAAAGAACTTATAATCCAATAAAAGGAACTATAGTAGACTTCGAATGGTTCTATAAAAATTAGTGGAATACAGCTTCGGATGAACAACAAAATCAAAGAGTGAAATTATGGTCATTCAAACAAGAAAATGTTTCCCTCCTTGGAACTCGTAGGAACTGGGAGCCGGTCCTGTCAGAAAAGTCACTAAACCGTCTTGGAGTGAAGGGGTGAGGAACCTCAGACGTTCAAACCCTGTAATTTCAAAGAACGAACAGTACCTGACTTGAGATCAAAAGGACAAGCAACACCGTCAGTAGATGAACTCCTCGCGTTCTCGCTCAGGATATCCGGTCTCCACTTCCGGTCTAGCTGTCGATGTGCATCCGGTGCATGAGCTCGTCCTTATCAGTTTTGAAAGGATGTAGATGATAAGGATTTTATTTTATTTGTAAAGAGTATACAGGGTGTGTTCAAAAAGTGTGTCACATGTACAGAGTCACGTGACTAACACATGGCAGCATGGCGGCCCTAAGGTCCAACTGTCATGGCGACCATAAGGTCCAGCTGTCATGGCGAGCATAAGAACCAGCTGTCATGGCGTCCATAAGGACCAGCTGTCATGGCGATCATAAGAACCAACTGTCATGGCGGCCATAAGGACCAGCTGTCATGGCGACCATAAGGACCAGCTGTCATGGTGGGTATAAGGACCAGCTGTCATGGCGACCATAAGGACCAGCTGTCATGGCGGCCATAAGGACCAGCTGTCATGGCGACCATAAGAACCAGCTGTCATGGCGACCATAAGGACCAGCTGTCATGGTGGGTATAAGGACCAGCTGTCATGGCGACCATAAGGACCAGCTGTCATGGCGGCCATAAGGATCAGCTGTCATGGCGGACCTAAGGTACAGATTGCTTCGTAGAGATGTCGCCATCAAGTGACAGCTGTCATGGCGGACCTAAGGTACAGACTGCTTCGTGGAGGGGGCTCCGCCACCTCTAGGAAGCAATAAGGACCAGCTGTCATGGTGGGCATAAGGACCAGCTGTCATGGCGACCATAAGGACCAGCTGTCATGGCAATCATAAGGTACAGGTTGCTTCGTGTAGGTGTCACCACCAAGTGACAGCTGTCATGGTGACCATAAGGTCCAGCTGTCATGGCGACCATAAGGTCCAGCTGTCATGGCGAGCATGAGGTACAGCTGTCATGGCTACCATAAGGTCCAGCTGTCATGGCGACCATAAGGTACAGCTGTCATGGCGAACCCAAGGTACAGACTGCTTCGTGGAGGGGGCTCCGCCACCTCTAGGAAGCAATCTGTACCTTTGGTCCAAAGGTACAGGCTGCTTCATGGAGATGTCACCACCACGTGACAGCTGTCATCGAAGGTACAGAATGCTTCATGGAGATGTCGCCACCACGTGACAGCTGTCATGGCGACCCTTGGGTACAGGCTGCTTCATGGAGATGTCGCCACCATATGACAGCTGTCATGGTGAACCAAAGGTACAGGTTGCTTCGTGTAGGTGTCACCAACACGTGACAGCTGTCATGGTGAGCTAAAGGTACAGGCTGCTTCGTGTAGGTGTCACGTGACAGATGTCATGGCGGACCGAAGGTACAGGCTGCTTCGTGTAGGTGTCACCACCACGTGACAAAGACTGCTTTGTCATTGTTTCAATCCGGCGACCATAGTTTACGAACGATGATGACGTCACTGCTTCGAACCGATGACAGTAACTGATTCAATCCGGCGACCATAGTTCACGAACGATGATGACGTCATCATCGTTCACGAACTATGATGGGCTAATGAGGAATAAAATGTGAATAATCATAATGATTGTATTACATTCATACACATTTTTTTTTCGCATGATTCAACACATGCTTTAACATTCAGACAAGTGTTTCAACATTCAGACACGTGTTTCAACATTCAGACACGTGTTTCAACATTCAGACACGTGTTTCAACATTCAGACACGTGTTTCAACATTCAGACACGTGTTTCAGCATTCAGATACGTGTTTCAGACACGTGTTTCAACATTCAGACACGTGTTTCAGCATTCAGACACGTGTTTCAGACACGTGTTTCAACATTCAGACACGTGTTTCAACATTCAGACACGTGTTCCAGCATTCATACCTATTTAACATGTATTTGATACCTGATTTTGACAGAACCGTAGAAGCACCTAACCGCGTGATCAGACATACACAATATAACATCATCATCTAGTATATAAACAAATGCTTATTAACATATGTTCCAGTATGATTTCGATTCGCCTTCAGGCATGATGAAGATTGTTAAGCAAAAAGACTCGTTGAGTATTATGAACTTAGGGTCAAGCAATGAGAATGTTGAACAACCACAACGTCACAGCTCTTTGCTGCCTAATACTCTACGAACAATAATCTGTGGTCCAAGTAATTGTGGGAAAACAAATGTGATGTTATCTCTATTGTTAGATGCAAACGGTCTGAAATTTGAAAACGTGTACATATATTCAAAGTCTTTACACCAACCAAAATACCAGTTACTAAAGGAGACATTGAAGAAAATTGAGGGGCTTGGATATTTTCCTTGTACCGAAAGTGATGAGGTCATAGACCCCACAGAAGCGAGGCCTAATTCAATCATAATATTCGATGACGTGATGTTTGAGAAACAATAATAATAATAATAATAATAATATAACTTTATTGAGAAGAAATACTCTAATGGGAGGCGAAGATCTAGCATAAGCTACTCAACTTGACCCCCCAGACGAGCAAAATAAAAGATACAAATTCTAAACCTAAGCCTAATTAAATTAATACAAACAAAAAAGAAAAAGACGATCCAGAATGATGACGAGCAATGAGAACACACTCTCAGCCCTCCGAAAAAATTCTGTCTCTAAGCCTCAAACGAAAACGAAAGCTCTTCACTGATAAGTTTTCTTGCTGTAAACAGTACTTATTAAATATTACCGGCGCATTGTACGAAAAAGATCTACGAAACATGGAAGAACGAAATCTAGGCAAGGAAAGTGTATTTACATGTCTCAAATGAAGATCATGCACATCCTGTCTAAAAGTAAGCTTCTGCCTCAAGTAAAGTGGTGACGAGGTAGACAACAATTTACAAACAAACATTGAGAAGTGGTAACTGTATAACTGGTCAACCCTAAGCCATCTGAGCTCCTTTATCTTATGTGAGATGTGGTCAAACTTTGCAAAACCAAAAACAAATCGAGCACATGAATTAACAATCTTCTGCAAACGATACTTGCAAAGTTTATCCAAACAGGGGAAATATACCACATTGCAATAATGAAGTAGTGGAATCACTAAACACTCACAAAGTTTTTTTCGCATTTTGAAGTTGATAATATGGTAGTTTGAGTACATCAATTTGAGTGCAAGATAGGCTTTTTTTACAACATATGAGACATGCTCTCTAAATCTCAAGTTAGTGTCAAAAATAACGCCTAAATTTCTCCCAGTCTCTACGTACTTAATAAGCTCACCGTCTATCATCAACTTAAAGTTCTGCAGGATATGAGTCCTGCGGTTCCTTGGACAAAATACCATATACATGCACTTTTTTAGATTCAATTTAAGATTGTTTTCACGCGCATAATCAGAAATAGAAGCCAAGTCACGATTTAAAGCAGCAGCAGCTTGTATGACGTCCCCAGGTAAAAAGACAGACCGAATCTGAGTGTCATCCGCAAACATCTGCATCTTAGACTGGCGAATACTCTCAAACATATCGGTCGTATAAATCAGAAACAATAAGGGACCAAGCACAGAACCCTGGGGAACCCCAGAGGTAATATAACGAACCGAGGACCTTTCACCCCTGCATTCAACAACCTGTGTCCTCTCACAAAGATAAGACATAAAAAAATTACAAACTGTATCGCTGAAACCATAAAACCTCAACTTGGCTACTAGAAGGGAGTGGTCCAGCGTATCGAAGGCTTTTGAGAAATCTAATAATACCAATGCAGATGCATGTCCTTGGTCTATACTTCTCACAATATCATCCACAATATTAGCCAAGACTGTTACCGTACTGTGGCCCTTTCTAAAACCAGATTGCAGATCCGAAACAATTCCCACTTCAGTAATATATGTGTGAATCTGTCTGTATAGAATCTTTTCCAGGACTTTACCACATAATGGTATAATGCTTATTGGTCTTAAATCGGAATATGACTCAGGATCAGTGACTTTAGGCAAGGGCTTCACAATGGAAAGTTTCCATAAGGTCGGGAAGAAACCTATCTCCAGACAGCAATTAATTATATGTGTCAAATGTAAGCAAATAGTGGGCAAACATAGTTTCAACATCTTGGAATTTATCCCATCGCTACCATAGACTTCCGAACCCATCCCTTGAACAACAGATCTAACCTCATCTGGCGTCGTAAGAACAAAATTGAAAGAATGTTGGGCATCATATTTTCTACCTTTCAAGCTATTAACCATGTTGGGACAGTTATCTGGAGGGCAAAACACAGAACAAAAGTAATTATTAATTTCCTCAGGATGACTTAAGCTAGCCGGTATGTCTGCTGTACGAGTATATTTAATCTTGAGGTTACCCAAAGCTCTCCATAGCTGTTTAGAATCTTTCTCCCCATCAAGGTGGTTCAAGTAGGCAATTTTTTCTCTTCTAATTGCTCCCAATGTGAAGTTACGTAACTGCTTATAGAAAATCCAGTCCTTTATTTGTTTAGTAGCTCTATATTTGCTCTGAGCTCTATCTCTCAACTTCATCATTTGCTTAATGGTATCCGTTATCCAAGGAGCATGCGGCTTTGTGATAAGAGCAGATTTAAATGGAGCATGCTTATCAAAAAGCGTTAATAAATTATAATTGAATCGTTCCACTTTACGATCAATGTCTGTCTCATAAAAAATGGCATCCCAGTCCGCAAGACATAAATCGGACAGAAAGTCGCTAAGGCTAAAGCGCCTAAAATCCCGATAGTAGACAACCTTAGGCTTTATACGAGGCAATTCACATCTGACTCTGAGAAACACCAGCCTGTGATCCGATATAAGATCTGCGTTTAATGTACCAGACTCTGTAATAGCGATCTTCTCCGAAGCATACATTACATCAATCAATTTTTCTGTTGTTGGCGTAATGCGCGTGGGTTCTGAAATTATTTGACTAAGACCATAGGAAACCATGCATTGACTAAGTGGGTTATTCAAAAAGTGATCAATGTTTACGTCACCCGTCACAATAATATCATCAAACTGAGGTGAAACGAAAGACATAATACTATCCATGTGCTCAATAAACGAACAAGTTGAAGTTTTGGGAGCCTTGTATATAACACCTAGCAAAACAGTAAGCTTTCCAACCGAAACCTTGAGCCACAAATCCTCTACACCCTCTGTAGTCAAAAAGTCATTAAAAACTACTGACGCATTCAATCCATGTTTAACGTAACAACCCAAGCCACCTCCCCGCCCCAGACGGTCTTTTCTAAAAAATCTGTAACCTGGTATACCTACCACATTCGTCGGTATAGACTCGTTCAACCATGTTTCCGACACGCTTATGATACTAAAATCTCCACTTGCAACTAAATTGACAAAACTATCAAAGCCAGTGAAGAGCGATCTAACATTAAGATGGCAGACAGATAAAAATAATTGGGCAGCATTAACCATAATTAGTTCTCTCCTTTAATCGTTCAATTGCAAGGCAATAACATCGACAGGCTGAATCAAACACAGTATGATCCGTAGGTATGTCAGTTCTAAATTTTTCGTTATGAGACTTACAATTAATACAACATTTGGCTTGGGAATTGCAATCCTTCCTATGGTGATCTCCAGCACACACTGGACAAACTATATTTCCTCGACAGTTTGATTGAGTATGGCCATACATCGAACACTTGTAACAACGGACCACTGACAGATGCACCTTAGCAACACATCTCCCGCAGCCTACATAGAGGAAACCACGCGATTTAATCATATTAAAGATCTGAGGACTAGTCTCCAGAATAACATTGACGCCACTCCGAGCTCGTAGTTTAGATACAACCCTGAGATCATCCACCCCACAATTTAAATCATTCCTTTCAATAATGTCAGACAAAATTTGTTCACCATCCGCAACCTCAGTTTCCACCTCATAAAGTATTAATCTAGGAGAAAGTTTCTTTGGTACGCTAAAAGTACAACCACGTAAACCATCATTTTGCAATAACACATCCTTCAGTTTCTGTAACGAGGCATCCCCATCACAATTCACAAGAATGCCATCCTTAATTCGCCTTGTACCAACAACTTTAACATCACGGGACGATGAAACGTTTGACTTAACCTGTCTTTCTACTTGATCATTAGAAACCGAACTATTCACTGACTTCACAAGCAGAACTGATCGATCCTTATTTGCGGCAAACATACTCTTTGTGACCTGACTGTATGTAGGAGCAACAGGCGGTGACTCATTATCGACAGGCATCTTATAAGACTTCGAAAAAGATATCTCCATATGATGAATTTTTTCCCTCTGCAAATCGCTGGAATATTTCACTTCCTCATACAAAGAATTTAACAAAAACATTTCCCGTTTCAAACATTCATTTTCTTTACGAACTAGACGAAGTTCCACTGAAATATCGGGTATATCATTAGGTATGCACTGCTTACACAGCCAATTGTGCTTGTTTAACATGACAATGGTAGAAATCTTATCATAGCAATTGTTATGTAAAACGGCGCTGCAAGTGTTATTACAGCACTCGACACAATCGCCTGGAATGACGAGGTCGCAGCAAAATGTACACTTTACAGCCTCTGTGCCACTCTTGTTTAATGAGTCTTCACAGTTCTCAGTTTGACTAATTGAAACACTATCCACCGGAGAACATCTATCACATAGCCAAGAAGAAATTTCATAATCGCTAGTCATCTGATGATATACAGATACAGGAATCTTGACACAATCAAGATGAAAAGAATTCTGACACGTAACACAACTAATTGTATCGTCATAGCGATCCACTTTACGCTCGCATTTACCGCAAGTCAAACCGCGTGCCTTGTTCGGCATCACGACCTCAACTGAGAAAATTCGTGCTTATTTTTCAAGAGGGAGACACAACTCAATTGATAGTTTCTATCTTTGCCAGTCTTTTGCTAAATGTCCAAAACATGGATTGCGCGACAATGCCAATTGCTTGATTATTTTCAAACAGGATGAGCTCAATTTGAAACATATATTCACCGATCATGTAAGTACCGACATGTCACTCGAAAAATTCAAAGAGATATGTAGCGTATGTTGGAAAGATAAATATGGATTCCTTATGATAAACAAAGACTGTGATATGAACAAAGGACGTTATCGCAAAGGTTTTGATAGTTATATATACATCTAACATGTATATATACTTTCATTTGAAATAGACAACCCGCTCAGCATGGACGTGGGTGTGAGTAACACGCTTAAAGAAAAACAACAATTGAAGAAAAAAATTTGGGAGTTAGCAAACGTTGTGAGGAAAAAATATATGGCTGTGAAATTGGGTAAAGCTGAAAATGATGAGATTCTAGATAATATGTTCAGGAATGTATCTAAACCTCTGGAGGAAATTGCGAAAAATGCTGAAATAATCAAACAAAATTCGTTGGTTAAACCTAAAAGTATTGTTTCTACAGCAACACAAATGGAGAACATACCAATCCCAAATATTGTAACTGAAGGGGAAGAGTTCGTATATAACCCCCAAAATACTGAGGAGGATGTGTTTACCCTCGAACCTACTATCGATCAGATTCGTGAAGAATTCAGAAAACATAAGAAAGATAATGCAGAGGCTACAGAGGAGTTTCTGCAACAATACCCCACATTAGCACGTTATTACTTGGAAGGATTCCTATTGGATGATGATGTCAAGAAATACGATGATAGAATGGGATTGCAATATAATTCAACTTTAGACAAATGGTTCATGGGTAATCAACCTATAGAAATTGATAGTGAGAGTAATATAATTATCAAGGGTACTCCGTTCAAGGGTACCACAGGACTGTATAATTTGATATTTTACAGAGATGTTCTACCTGATACTTACACTGTGGAAGATGGGAAAAATTACAGTCAAATGATGGAAATGACTAGTGCCTATAGGCGTAATAACGATCCAGCTGATCGAATAAGAAACATTGTAAAATACAAAAATGTACTGAAACCTTTGATTAATTCCATGAAAAGACCCAGAGCCAAAACATACACTGGAAGTGCATATATCAAAAATGATATGCTTGAATATAACGAGAAACCTATCGAATATGTTTATTGGGATGACGTTAACGAAATTGTGGATAGACTGAGACTTCTTGTTGCATCCTCGCTTGCAGGTAACCATAATCATCACAATGAGATAATCTCTATAATAGAAGAATTGATAGAGGCAGGGGTAATTGAACAAAAACCAGGTGTAAGACAAATTCATCTCAGTTATAAAGATGGTTTCAATGGATAAGTTTGGCAGAGCCTCCTCTTCCATGTGGATATATGATACAAATGTATTTAATAATAATTTCAAACAAGTTCACGGACAAGGATTATTCCTAACGAGCGATGGAAGTTATGATATGGAAAATCGTAGATTGTGCAACGTAAAATCACCGAATGATGATGGAGATGTTGCAAATAAAGCATATGTTGATAAATTAACACACAAACTGAATCTGAAAACGGAAACCAGTCTTAAAGATACCTTCAATGTTAGGGTTGATAATTTGATCAAAGATATCAACAAGGATCTGGATGAACATAACTTAACGAATGACAAGGTTATTCTCAACATTGATAAACATCTGATGGACATTCAGAATAAATATAATGGAATGGGGATCTATATAAAATCAGAGTATAAAACAATCAGTGATAGTGTGAGGGAAAACAGAAATGAATTGAAAGAGATCAATAACACATTTAACAGTGTGAACATGCGTCTAAATGACATTACTAGTAAAGTGGAGGCGTTAGAACGACGGATGACATCTGTGGAACCTTCTAAGAAGAGACCCTCATCATCCACAACAACAAAGCAGGGCTCTGTGAAACGTATATCTCCAAATCCTGTGAATATACCCAAAAAATTAATTCTACACTAGATTTCCACATTGATAAGATGAGTAGAGAACAAGTTGTGCATGAGCTTCATAAGCCGAGTAGGAAGAATTTCAAACGACGCAGAACGATCATAAAAGGTTTGGATGATTTGTGGCAAATGGATCTGGCAGAAATGGGTAATTACGCTCGTGAAAATAGAGGATTCAAATACATTTTGATTATGATCGATTGTTTCTCGAAATTTCTATGGACACGCCCGCTGAAAACGAAATCAGCCGAAGAAGTTCGGAAAGCGGTCAGTTCTATATTGCTAGAAGGACATCGTAAGCCTAGGAATCTGCAAAGCGATCAGGGAAAAGAATTCTTCAATAAACACTTTAACGATCTAATGAAGAAACATAATATCAATCATTATAATACGTATAGTGTGAAAAAAGCAGCCATTGCTGAACGTGTCATTCGAACGTTAAAGGAATCGCTCTACAAACATTTCAGTCTCAGCGGGAAATACAAATGGCTTGATATACTTGAAGAAACCACAGAAAAATATAATAAACGTAAACATAGTACTATAAATATGGCTCCAATAAAAGTGACGAAACAGATTGAGAGCGAGATATTGAAGCGATCCTACTCACACATCAAGTTAGCTCTGCCTCACAAATACAACGTTGGAGATGTGGTACGAATAAGTAAGGGTAAACATATTTTTGAGAAGGGATTTACGCCCAATTGGAGCACGGAATTATTTAAAATCATCAAAGTAAAAATTACCAACCCGGTCACATATCTACTAGAAGATATGACCAACGCACCAATCAGCGGCTGTTTCTACGAGGAAGAATTACAGAAAACAAAACAACCCGATGTGTATTTAGTCGAAAAAATATTACGAAAGAGGAGGGGTCAACAGTATGTGAAATGGTTGGGTCTAGATAATAATCACAACAGTTGGATCAATAATTCGGATCTCGTTCAATGAATCCATCAATGACCATTTGGAGATTATTAGGAACAAACAAATAGCTGGAATATTATTGACTCGAGGGTATGGTTATTATAATAGAACAAAAATTCCGTGAATATGAGGGTGAATCAAGAGTGAAGATTATAATATTTGAAACATATATTGTTAAGATTATACTTAAGTCTTTTGTATTGAGAAAATTTTGAAATTAATAAAAAATATTATTTTGAGATCTTTGATCTTTCTCCCTCCCCTCGTTAAATAACGGTACAATCTTGAATTTTCATCAGTCTGTATGGAAGCGTACGTAGGAGAAGGTGTTCTCAATACGCTTATAAACAAGCTCCCGTTTGAACTTCATATTCCTGGTTATCAATTCTGTGGTCCCGGTACAAAATTAGAAGAACGGTTGAGAAGAGGAGATTCAGGTATCAATCCACTCGATAAAGCTTGCCGCCAACACGATATTTCATATCTGCGAAACGCTAGTTTGGAAGGACGTCACGAGGCGGATAAAATATTAGAGAACGCTGCTTGGCAACGTGTCAAATCTAAAGACACAAAATTTGGAGAAAGGATTGCCGCTTTCGGTGTAAATAAAATTATGAAGGCAAAGAGGAAATTGGGAATGGGTATGAGAAAGAAGGTTGGGTTCGGAAGTGCAATTGTCGATGGGGTGAGAAAAGTTATGAAGAATAAGTTTGACTCATCCAATCTGAAGAAAACATCCCAAACAGCGTTGAAAGTTGCACGAAAACAATTCAAAAAAGCGGGTGGTCGGAAAAATGTTCGGTTACCAAGAGTAATTCCTATTCCAAAGACTGGAGGATTTCTACCATTTTTAATACCTCTGTTTGCCGGCTTATCAGCTGCTGGAGCATTGGCGGGGGGTGGTGCAGGCATCGCTAAGGCCGTCAACGACAGCAAAGCAGCTCGAAAAACCTTGGAGGAAACGGAAAGACATAATAAAACAATGGAAGCTATAGCTTTGGGGAAACAAGGATCTGGTCTATATTTGAAAAAGTATCGCAAAGGTCTTGGTCTATATTTAAATAAACATCCAAAAAACTGTCAGTAAACCTACCCAGAAGACCTCTGACCGATCTCGATCTACGAAAACTAGCAAAAGCTCTGAAAATTCCCCATTTTAGAGGAGTATTTATGCGTGATGAACTACCATCCAACGGACCATGGAAAAACGAGCGTGGAATAGTTAATTTAGATAGCTCGGACAATAGAGGCACTCACTGGGTTGGGTTTAATAAAGTCGGTGATACAGTTTTATATTATGATAGTTTTGGCAATTTACGCCCCCCTCGCGAACTAGTGGATTATTTCAAAAAGTGTAAGATATTATTCAATCACGATAATTTTCAACAATATAACACTTATAGTTGTGGTCAGTTATGTTTAGATTTCCTCTCTAACTCTTCAGTTGTGCTCGACTAACCCTGCATTTATTAGTATATAAATAGATTGTTGGTAAAGTTTGCATCAATCATGTCTCAGACGTTCACTATCACGGGTAAGAGCTCCCGCTTATCTGTAGATTTCCACCCACCTATAGAACTAGATCCCCATTCATATTATTCTATCGCACTTGTTGGCTTGCATACGTACAATAGCATTCCGAACATTGAAGAAGGTTTTAATAAATTTTATTATAAAAATGTGAAGGGTGAGGAAGAAGTAGTAACTATACCTACGGGGTCCTACGAGTTGACAGACATCGAGGATTTCATACAAAGTGCAGTTTGTGGGATAGGAGTGAAGCAAGAAGAACGTGACCGGAAATTATCAATAAAATCTAACAACAACACTCTACACACAGAGCTGAAGAGTGATTTTGAAGTGAATTTTATTCCTAAAGATAGTATAAGCGAACTGTTGGGATTCAGCAAAAAGAAATTGACATCTCGCGAACTACACGTATCTGATCGACCTATAAACATAATCAAAGTTCAAACAATACGTGTTGAGTGTAACTTAACCGCAGGAGCATATTATAACAATAAGATAGCTCATACGATATATGAGTTCTCACCTCTTGTACCACCTGGGTTTTCCATTGATATAGAGCCGAAGAATCTTATTTATCTACCGGTCATCAGCAAGACGTCCTTCGATAACATCACGCTGAATATTTTAGATCAGAATTGGAAACCGGTAAATTTTCGTGGAGAAGAAATTATTATACGATTGGAATTGAAAAAGATCGTTAGGGATTATACCTCACAACAATAAATAATAATCCAATACTCACCACCACTCATTATATGAAAGGAATTCAACTGAGAAGGTTGCAGTAGCCATCACTTGAGAACATGGGTTTGGATTTCAGCAATAAAAGACATCTCCATAGTGGTCATCAGTCATTATCTACAACGAGCTCGAGGGAGAAGGTTGCTTCTGCATCACTATCATTGGAAAATATCAATTTTTTGAAGTCCCTTGGTTACAATGTCGGAAAAACTTCAAATATTCAACGAGCCAAACTTCAATGAAGACATCATCCGAGAAGAAACTCATACCTACTATCCCCACACAACATCTTTTGGCAACAGCGATGAAATTGAGATATTAATCAATCAACAAGATGTGTTGGTAGATTTGGCCTCGTCTGCTTTATTCATCGAGGCAGAATTCCAGCCAGAAGCAAGTGGTGATGGTGAATGTAAACTAACGAATAATTTCGGAGCGTTTCTCTTCGAATATATCAGTTATGAATTGAATGGAAAAGAGATAGACAAAGTACGTGATCCTGGTATTGTCAGCACCATCAGAGCTTATCTAACATATGCCAAACATGAATCTATACCTCTAGCTATTTCTGGATGGTCATTTAAGGATGTATTGAGTTCAGTCTACAATAATAAAATCAATTTATGGATACCGTTGAATTTTCTACTAGGCCTATTCATTGACTATAACAAAGTTTTGAGTGGAAAACATAAGCTGCGCTTGATAAGGTCTCGAACCGATAACGATTGCTATACTAATAGCACAGGCACGAAAACGGCTAAAATAAATGTGAAGACGATAGCATTAAAAGTGCGACATGTGTTTCCAAGTGATCAAGTTAAATTTCAAATGTTGGGGAATTTGAGTGCTGAGAAGCCTATTTTGATTCCATTCCGTAGTTGGGATCTGCATGAAAATCCGTTGATGAAGGAGAGCACTCGCGACATTTGGGCTGTTAAAACTTCAATGAATTTGGAACGACCCAGATATGTGATTCTAGCTTTCCAAACTGATCGAAAAAATAATCCTGTTAAGCACAGTGCATATTTCGATAATATAAACTTGCTAAATGTTAAATTATACTTGAATTCAGAGTGTTATCCATATGAAGCAATGAAATTGAATTTCACCGACCAGCAATACGTGGAAGCATACCAGATGTACTATGATTTCCAGAAATCATTTTCAAATAAAATAATAAGCGAACCCATGTTAGATTATATAGCATTCAAGAATAGAGCAATTTTTGTGATTGACTGTTCAAAACAAAACGATGCTATAAAGTCATCAACAGTTGACGTCAAACTAGAGATGGAAAGTTTCCTGAATTTCCCCAAAAACACAAGGGCTTATTGCATCATCATTAACGATCGTATAATGGAGTATTTCCCGATTACAGGATCAGTTCGGAATTTGGTGTGAAGAACCAGGTGATGAATCATAATGTTATAATTTATGTTCTAAATGATGTACTATCAAAATGTATCTTTCCCAATAAATGTTATTATTATTATTATATTTGATATTTTATTTCTCAAACGGTAGGTGGTGATGTAAACATCCGACGATCATAGTTTGTAAACTATGGTAGTCGGTTGCTGGCAATGAAACAAATTGAAACAACTAGTGACGTTATCAGTCAGTTATCAACGTTTGCAATGATATCGAAACGGAGAGTTACCCCCCCCCCCCCACCCTCACTATTCACGTTCACGTTCTCACGTATGTAAGAGAGAATCATTTCAGAAAATGTTCAGTTATAAAAATGAACTTAGCAGCGTGCGTTCGTGATTCAAATGTGGCTACATGGTCCACCAACAATTTTATTAAGTTAACAGTTAATGAAGTGTGTCTAAAATTTGGGATCGATATAAGAAACGATAAAAGAAACTATTTATTTTGGAATATTCAACTAAACCAACGCGTTCTGATGAATGAAGATCTATTGGATTGGTTAGGTTATCGCGGCAAAAAATATCATGCTAAAAAGGGTGTTATAACAAGATTGTTGAGGAAAAACCCGCATATACACCATTTAGAAATTTGTGATAAGACTGATGCACGAAAGAAATATTATGTTCTAGATGCTATTGATTTCGAATCATTATTGATGCAAATGCGAACTCCTAAAGTCATCGAGTTACGTGAACTGTTTTCGTTAATGAAATTTATTATGATGAAATATTGTGAGTACGAGAAATTCTATGAACAACAAGAACGTCAAAGAGCTGAGGAACGTGAATGTCTTGCGAAAGAACGATCTCAACGCTTATCTCAACAAATTCAAATGAATGTTATCACCTTACGGAATAACATTGCACCAAATATTGTTCCACCTCCTATAAATTTTGGAAAGAGACGAAATTTAGGTAATTACTTTTTTTTTATAATAAAATTTATATAATATATATTATTTAGGATTATATCGAACATCGAATGATATGAGACCAGAATGGTACCTAATGCGTCGACAGGAGGATGGTTGGCGTGATGCCGACAGAAAATTACAAAATCGGGGAATGCGATTAGTACGTAAATGGTCTAACATATCTCATGCTATCGATATTGGTAACGAAGTGAAACAGAATTTCCGCCGCGATTTGAAATGGTATGCAAGAGGAAATATTATTCATGCCGCAGAAGAAGAGGGGGGTGAACAATTGATTAGTGATATCAACATCGAGTCATTGATAGAATGTGTTATCAATCACAAAAATAAAGCTTATGAACTAGCAAATGATAATGTCAATATATTATTATAATTATCATTCCTTTTGTTTTATTAAAACACTTATATCTTCATACAATCATTTATTTACATGGTAAATAGCCTTCTTTACATATTTAACAAACATTTTCAACATTAGTACTGATAAAGAAGATAAAATTGCATACAAAATTGCGAAAATTTTAGAAATTTCTTCGTCTAGTGAGGATGATGTACGTGTGGATGGTGTTGATATTGTCTTTTGTATGACATGTGGTAAACATGATGATTGTTGGAGCAATTGCCATTCAGCCATATCTCCCTCACTCCGATCAAAGAATAAAAGTTTAAGTTTATAATGTATGGTGGTACGATTATCTTGAGGAATGTTGAATGCGAATACCTCTAATTGATTATCGTTGATTTTTCTAAAATTCATCGGAATCCATTCGGTACGGTTACACCCCCCACCACCATCGGTTGCAACATCCTTCAGACAAATATAAATGCGCTCAACGTGTTGGGGAACGTTCGCGTATAGAATACCATTCAGAATTGTGGTTAGAATCACGAAATTTGTTTTTAACATCCCCACTCCCATCATTATCTTCACTTTTTGCACTTGTAAATGTATTCAACAGTCTTATAACTTTTATTTTATCTTCGTAAAAATTCAAGTCTCTTCTTAGTTCATGAACTTTCTCCACAAATTTTCTAAGTATACGTGTGTATTCTTCAAAAGATATATGCATAATGACACATTTACAAACTCACTGGATATCTTTATCATAACCTCCAACTATTCACATTTACACATAGAGTATCATTATTATTACTCGCATTTCATTCCTCATCTGACCATCATAGTTCGTGAACGATGATGACGTCATCATCGTTCGTAAACTATGGTCGCCTGGTTGAATCAGTTACTGTCATTGGCTTGGAGCAGTGACGTCATCATCGTTCGTGAACTATGGTCACCGGATTGAATCAGTTACTGTCATCGGTTCGAAGCAGTGACGTCATCATCGTTCGTAAACTATGGTCGCCGGATTGAAACAATGACAAAGCAGTCTTTGTCACGTGGTGGTGACACCTACACGAAGCAGCCTGTACCTTCGGTCCGCCATGACATCTGTCACGTGACACCTACACGAAGCAGCCTGTACCTTTAGCTCACCATGACAGCTGTCACGTGTTGGTGACACCTACACGAAGCAACCTGTACCTTTGGTTCACCATGACAGCTGTCATATGGTGGCGACATCTCCATGAAGCAGCCTGTACCCAAGGGTCGCCATGACAGCTGTCACGTGGTGGCGACATCTCCATGAAGCATTCTGTACCTTCGATGACAGCTGTCACGTGGTGGTGACATCTCCATGAAGCAGCCTGTACCTTTTGACCAAAGGTACAGATTGCTTCCTAGAAGTGGCGGAGCCCCCTCCACGAAGCAGTCTGTACCTTGGGTTCGCCATGACAGCTGTACCTTATGGTCGCCATGACAGCTGGACCTTATGGTAGCCATGACAGCTGTACCTCATGCTCGCCATGACAGCTGGACCTTATGGTCGCCATGACAGCTGGACCTTATGGTCACCATGACAGCTGTCACTTGGTGGTGACACCTACACGAAGCAACCTGTACCTTATGATTGCCATGACAGCTGGTCCTTATGGTCGCCATGACAGCTGGTCCTTATGCCCACCATGACAGCTGGTCCTTATTGCTTCCTAGAGGTGGCGGAGCCCCCTCCACGAAGCAGTCTGTACCTTAGGTCCGCCATGACAGCTGTCACTTGATGGCGACATCTCTACGAAGCAATCTGTACCTTAGGTCCGCCATGACAGCTGATCCTTATGGCCGCCATGACAGCTGGTCCTTATGGTCGCCATGACAGCTGGTCCTTATACCCACCATGACAGCTTGTCCTTATGGTCGCCATGACAGCTGGTTCTTATGGTCGCCATGACAGCTGGTCCTTATGGCCGCCATGACATCTGGTCCTTATGGTCGCCATGACAGCTGGTCCTTATACCCACCATGACAGCTGGTCCTTATGGTCGCCATGACAGCTGGTCCTTATGGCCGCCATGACAGTTGGTTCTTATGATCGCCATGACAGCTGGTCCTTATGGACGCCATGACAGCTGGTTCTTATGCTCGCCATGACAGCTGGACCTTATGGTCGCCATGACAGTTGGACCTTAGGGCCGCCATGCTGCCATGTGTTAGTCACGTGACTCTGTACATGTGACACACTTTTTGAACACACCCTGTATACTCTTTACAAATAAAATAAAATCCTTATCATCTACATCCTTTCAAAACTGATAAGGACGAGCTCATGCACCGGATGCACATCGACAGCTAGACCGGAAGTGGAGACCGGATATCCTGAGCGAGAACGCGAGGAGTTCATCTACTACCGTCGGTTGGAATAACTATGTGATTCCACCAACGATAATGTTATCTTTCACAAATTGTGAAGACAATATTACAAAATTGATATCTTGACGAGATATCAATTAAGGCAAAAATTTAATTTAATCTGAAAGAATTAAACAATTACAATTGATATTTAAATTAGCAAATAGTTAACATGTGACTGAATTATTAATACTAAACAATGTGACTTGAAAGAATAATAATCAAATAGTATCTGAAGGAAAATTATTTATAATGTTGAAATTTGCCAGTAGCATAAAGATCTGATTTGCTTGAAATGAATTACACACGTGGATTGATAATGTGAATTGTATTAACTCCAAACGGCGTGACAGCGTAATAAATATATGTCTACCCAATAAGCAGTAATTAGGTTATTTGTTTTGTATTAACCCTCATCAATCTTTACTACACGTTTGTCTAATAAGACCATCCTATGTATCTTGTACTAGGATAACAAAATGACGATTCACGAAATCGCGCAAATACCATGTGCACAATTTGCGGGGTCAACTACAAAGGTGTAAATTAAATATTGACTGTATAAACTGCCCACGTCTCGTCAGAGTAATTTCATACAATGACTACAACAATCCCTGTAATGATGAAAAAGATATTCATGGGATCATGCCAATGCAAATTTGATTGGGTGACCTTGGATAAGTCGAGCAAAACTTCCTCCGAAATATAATCACATTCAGGTACTGTACATCCAGAAGTTTAATTACAAATCCAAATCAAATTATATACAGCCTGATGTGCATCATATTTCGGAAGCAAAAATTAAGAAAATGTATGTAAAGACAATGAATTACGAATCTCGACTTACCCTGTTGAAGGTTAACACCTCAATGAGTTCTCTTCGACTTCCGTTATCATACCTGCCCCACTTCGCGATATTAGCGACATCATACATAATGAATGCTAGTTCCAATAATCGATGTTCTATTGACCGGGGAGATGTCTTCAATTAATCATATGACAAGTTTCCTAGCCAAAAAGAAATCCAATCTGTTCATTACCAAGTTCTATACAATCTCGTAACGCAACCCGTTACATTACCCCTCTAGCACGAAAAAAATTTTTGAAGTGAAGCTTCAAAAAATTTTCAAGAGAATACCAAAAATTCGGTCTTGACGTAGAGACTGGTTGACCAATTCCAGAATCGCGATACTAAGAAAAGGTTTGTGGTCCTTACATAAATATTGGTCGACCATATCCAATATTACAACACTCAGAAGAAAAGAAACAAGAAACTGAAAATGAAAATTAAAATGTTTCACACATTTTATAAAAATGAATTATTCACAATCGTTAGTGAACATCCCTTAATGAAATACTAAAAGGAATCAACAACCAAAAAATATACTGTAATGTAATGGCTAACAGCCTTAATACTGATTCCTAATATCCTTCGCAGGAAAAAAATTAATCATATGACAAGTTTCCTAGCCGAAAAGAAATCTAATCTTTTCATTACCAAGTTCTATACAATCTCGTAACGCAACCCGTTATTATTTTATTTACCTCCTTGTCCACAATTTCCTGCATTACGGGGTCCTGTGGTCTATACCGCTGTTTTATAGGGATGGGATCTTTCACCTTGATTTGGTGTTCAATCAGGGGCGTACATCCTTTCACGCCTATAAATTTCCCTAGTTCGTGTTTCAAGAATGTCTCTAGTCTGTCTTCCTGACAAGTCTCTAATTTAGAGATACTGCCTATTATTCCAGGTTGGGTTTCAACGGCGTTTCTGGGCATACGAGGCTCTCGAATGTCAATGGTTATCTGTCATTTATATGATGAATCCATCCCTAAAATAATCTGGGACATCATTCCCGGTAAGACCAGAAAACGTCCTTCCTTGTCTTGGGTATCCACTGTACATTTGATATAAAACCCTAGGTTAATTGGTACTGTGGCCCCATTCGCTAATCACGCCCTTTGTTCGACCTCCTGTTGTGGAACATTCCATCTCGGATAATGATCGGCCACCTCCTCATTAATATAGGACATAACTGATCCTGTGTCCACTAGGGCTGAGAACACTTACATTCATATTGCAACCTTTAAATGTATCATCGGGTCCACTGTTTCCCCGGTTGTAGAGGATACATCCTCTATCACAGGTACATATTCTATGACGTTCCAGCGGCTTCTGCTTGTCCGCTGGACGTCCGCTCGTTTCCCGGTTTCGTATTTCTGCATTGGCATTCGCGAGTCAGAATACACTGTCTGCCACATAGCGAACATAATCGTTTGGAAGTGCCTTTACATTCGAATCGCCGGTGTCCCTTTTCACCGCATCTCCAACATACTTCTTGCCGATCTATACTCCGTGGCAATGTTCTATTTTATTGTATGTAGTTCACCGTCTCTTTTGGTTCGATACTACATTTTCTCCGATCATCTCTCAACTCCTTCTGTGAATTCACATACTCTTCGCAGAGTTAGATTAGGCCCGACAGGGAGAGAAATCCCTAGACCTAACTTAACGTCGAATTTCTGGCCACAGGTTTCTATGAATTCTGTTCAGATCCTCTCCTTTGCTTCTAACTTGGCTCTTTCTGCACAGAATTTGCGAAGCAATTATAAACTCCTTCGTGTCTTCCTGGGGATCTCGCATCTTTTCACGATTGGATCTAAGATGTCCTGTCGATAGTTATTTGGAGAAAATGAAACTCAAAAACTGTTATAAAATCCGACCATGTTTGCCACTGTGTACTATTGTTTATTAACCACAGTAAGGCTTGACCTTCCAATAATTCGGGCAATACCTGCAAACAATCTCCTTCTTCAATTGCATGTGCTATTCTGAAGTTGGTTAATCGTTCTAAGAATTCCAGGCTGTCCCGTTTCTCTTCGAAGTGCACACCTCATTTACGGACCAGATCCGTGAGTTTACCTCTGTCATTATTCTTTCTCATTTTGATTTTTCCTCAAAGTGTTTCACTTCGTAAGAATTCAATTGAGCGTTTTCTCAATTCGTCTACGATACCTTTTGTTTCAAATAATAACTTGGCAAGTTCAACTTCCAATCTGTCTTTCCGTTTGCTATATACCCCCGATACTTTGCTACCGACCGCTGTAATATCCTCCTCTACTAATGACATTTTATTTGGCAATCAAAGAGATCAATTCCTATCTAGTTTCCATTACTTTATAGCTCGGGTACCATTTTGTAACCTCCTTCCGATTGAATGGTTAGATACAAGTGGGGGAGGTTGTCCTTTACTGTCCTCTTATGACAGTAACTGACTTGCTCGGGTTTCTTGAGGGACCAGATTCTCTTTTTATATAGGGTTTGAAATTGCTATTTCTCTCTCGTGTGGATTGCCGAATAAAACAGATGTTTCTTTGTTCATATAAGTTTATTAATTATCCCTATTTGGGTCGTTGCAGGATTCGGGCGGATATATGTTTTATATTTACAAAATGTTGCAATCCTCAGAACAGGCCGTTTCATGCGTTCGTTTTCCGTACATAGAATAACTCGTCAATTAAAAGTTTTTCTTACCGTCGATTAGCGCCGGGAATCTCCAACATCTGCGTGAGACGATAGATAAGTTTTTTCCCTAGGTCTAGGAATGTACACCTTTAACTTCAACGGAGCGTGGATCATATGTTCACTCTGGCCTGTATTCCAGACGTAATTTCTCAGGGAGCGAGGCATTTTGACCAGGTTGATTTGTCAGTGATCTTCGGCTATGACTGAATTAGTTATTTCACACGTCGGTCTCGGAATGTATCACAACGTAGTCCCTGATATCATTTCGTAGGAGCTGAATCACAAACGTCCAAGCTACCAGGATCGATTTTCAGGCTGTTCCTGCTGTGAATTCATCCACAATTCTACGAATCGGTCTCTGGAAATATCCTAACTAAGCCCTCAGGAAACAATTCGCAGGAGCTGAATCGCAAACGTTCAAGCTACCAGGATTGATTTTTAGACTATTCCTACTATGAATTCATTCACAATTCTACAAATCGGTCTCGGGCAATATCCTAACTTAGCCTCTAGAAAACATCTCGCAGGAGCTGAATCACAAGCGTCCAAGCTACCAGGATTGGTTTTTGGGTTATTGCTACTGTGACTCCATTAACAATTCAACAAATTGGTCTCGGGCAATATCCAGACTTGACCTCTAAAAAAAAACAATTCGCAGGGGCTGAATCGCAAGCGTCCAAGCTACCAGGATTGATCTTCAGACTATTGAATTTATCAACAGAGACCGAATTTGGAATCGTACTTATACTGGAATGTCAATTCAATAATTCGAATCGATTTCATACGGCAATTAATACTCACTTTCTATCTCTCGGATATGTACATTGGCAACGGCTTCGGGTTGTTTCGGAAAATAAATTACTGCAGTTCTATCTCGATGCTTGTCTGGCGAGTAAGTCCCCTTAGCTATGAGATGGACTGGCTTTCATACAGATCGCGGCGTGTGACGTAACGTGAACAGGTGACCGGCTTGCGAATTTTGTTCATCAGTTTTTATGCATAAATGTGCACGAACTTTGATCTCTTAACTTTGTCCATGTAATTCAACTCTACTGAATATTCGAATTGATTCATACGTAATGGAGAATGCTTCATTACAATATTAATGGTATTCCTGAAAAAGTTGTGATAAAGTGAAACCTTATGACCTACATATATGTCATAGAAGTTATTCAAATAGAAAAGTCGCTTCACTAAACTATAAAGCAGCGTACCCATCCCCTATGAAGATTGCGAGAAGGTATGCATCGGCAAATCTTCCCTATACCCCGAAAAAGATTGAATGCACTCAAATATACCAAAAATTCTTTCACTGTACTCAGTAAACATGTCAAAACACTAATCATTCATTTGACTACAACAATACAAAAATTTTAAATATTGAAACAAATAATAAAAAACGTTTGATATAAGGAAGTATACGAATTAAAAAAAAACAATTGTGTGAATGACATAATAGATTCCAGTCTTTCAACTCTCGATTGCCAATTTGATTCAACCTAAGAAAAATGACGTTTTATCTGATACGTTATCCTCTAAAAATATATGGCTTACCCAAAATCCATAAATCGAATATACCAATGCGACTTGTGGTATGCAGCATTCAATCTCCATCTTATGAAATGGCTAAATACTTATCTAACATATTAAAAAACAAAGCTTACAAAAATGACTTTTACATCAAAGGTTGTCGGGTTTTCAAAGAATTCATTTACAAAATTGAGATACCGGAAAACTGAGTATCATTAGATGTCATATCTTTATAAGCAAATATCCCTAGAATTAGCTACACAAATATTTCAAAATAAATGAGATGAAACGAAACTATACACAAATTTACCTATGAATGAATTTTTAGAAGCTATAGAATATACGTTCACAGCTAATTTCTTACAATATAAAGATAATTGTTATAAACAATTGGATGGTTCTGCAATGTGCTCTCTAATATCAAGTGGCATAGCCCAAATGATAATGGGATTCCTCGAAAAGAAAATAATATCTCGAATGAATTATAATGTACCTTCTTCAAAATATATGTATCGCTGCAATCCCAATAGACAAGTCTGATGAATTTTTGAGTTCCTTCAATTCCTTTCACCATCAGTTACAATTCACAATCGAAACTGAAAATGATAATGAAAAACATTTTTTAGATTTAACTTTAGTGAGAAAATCAAATGATAATGAAATTCTAACGAAATGGTACACCAAACCTACTTGGTCAGGAAGGTATACCAATTTCATTTCTAATATACCTAAAAAATATTGGAAGAATGTTATTATGAATCGATAGATAGATAGATATGATTAATTCGTTCGATAGTTACTCTATGTGAGTGTAGAACACATCAATGCAATAATACAATATAATAATACAAAATAGAAAAAATCAAATTAAAAAGAGGATAATTCACATTGAAAAGATTAAGAAACAATAAGAATAACAAGTAGGTCCCAAATACCAAGTTATACAAATAACATGACATGAGTGGCAGTCAACTGGTGAATGTTAATAAAAATCGTCAACACTAAAATTCTCATTCACATACTGACTTAGCGTGTAATAGGCCTACCGAATTAGGAATCGACTCAACTTCTGATAGAGCTATTCAACTAAGTTCTCCTGAATTGAGAACTATATTCATTAGAAAAACAAAAGAAACTTCAATAAAGAATGATTATTCCATTGATTCAGTCAATTCCACAACTAAGGACGAAATTCATAAATTTTATAACTCATCTGGTGAAATCAATACCAGTGATGAGAAATCAAGAGATAAACATCACATATCCCTGCCATATAATAATCATTCATTTGACTACAACAATATAAAAATTTTGAATATTGAATCGGATAACAACAATGTTCGATATTAGGAAATATATAAATTGAAAGGAACAATTGTGTAAATGACAAAATAGATTCCAGTCTTCCAAAACTTCACAATAATCCAATTCAAAGCTGTCAATTTGTCCATTTGGAATTCAACCTAAAACACATAACGTATTATCTAACGTATATAAATAACAGTTCTGAGGTAAGATACAAGAAAATACATAAGAGTATGTATCCTCTCTTCTTTTTTTTCACATCAAAAAACAGAAAGTCGACGTAGCTTCAGGTTCCTAAATCGTGTGCCCCGAGTATTCTCATTGAACCAAGGATTACTGTCTTTTGCATTCGGTCTATTTGCGCCAAGTTCTTACTTGCGGGGAACGAACGACCTGGGATGCAAACTGTGATGAATATGAGAATCATTTTCCAGGTGTCTTTGTCTATTATATTCCAGTCTTTCGAAATTTTACAATAATCCAACCCAAAAGTTGGTTAACCAAAGCTACTCCTCCCCAACGGTCGGTAGGTAACTCCAAGTTCTCAAATATATATATATATATATATATATATATATATATATATATATATATATATATATATATATATATATATATATATATTCTTTTGTTGATATTCTTGAACCATTTGTAATATTTGTATGTTTTCTTGGTATATTGGTTCGTATATATACTGACAATGAAATAAAAATTCTGCTTTGACGTTTCGACAATGTTTATTGCCTTTATCAAAATTGTTGAATTGAATTAGTGTTTCCATGTAATTTAGAAAAGAATAGATGATTTCGATTAATGAAATGCGTCTGCAGCCGACTTGTGTTTTAAGATCCAATTAAAACTGCAGAAAACATTGGATCGGTTGTGTGTGAAAGAGTAATGTATGGCTAACTACAATTTGAAATAGATTGAATTTGATTAAATACAAGACATTCCAATATTGTACAATTATAAATATCTATGAATTATTGTATGAATTAGTTATTCTATGATAAGCATTTCAGATCTATCATAACTATTCAAGTTTAAGATAATTCTATGGAATTTAACCTCAAAATTGTTACTCTATAGTGTCATAGTTAAATAATACTTCATCTTTTTTAGGTTGAATTTTAAATAGACAAATGGAAAGTGGCACTTCAAATTAATAAAATTTTGTTAAGTTTGAATTAGATTATTGTACAGTTTCGAAAGATTGGAATCTATTTTGTCATTTACACAATTGTTCTTTTTAATTTGAATAGATTCTAATATCAAACGTTTGTTGTCGTTTGTTTCAATATTTAAAATTTTTGTATTGTTGTAGTCGAAAGTATGGTTAGTGTCTTTCACATGTTTATTGAGCGCAGTTGATGAATTTTTGGTATATTTGTGGCCATTTAATCTTTTTTCGAGGTATTGCAAAGATTGCGAAAAGGTATATATTGGCCAATCTTCACAATACCTCGAAAAAAGATTAAATGGCCACAAATATACCAAAAATTCATCAACTGCGCTCAATAAACATGTGAAAGACACTAACCATACTTTCGACTACAACAATACAAAAATTTTAAATATTGAAACAAACGACAACAAACGTTTGATATTAGAATCTATTCAAATTAAAAAGAACAATTGTGTAAATGACAAAATAGATTCCAATCTTTCGAAACTGTACAATAATCTAATTCAAACTTAACAAAATTTTATAAATTTGAAGTGCCACTTTCCATTTGTCTATTTAAAATTCAACCTAAAAAAGATGAAGTATTATTTAACTATGACACTATAGAGTAACAATTTTGAGGTTAAATTCCATAGAATTATCTTAAACTTGAATAGTTATGATAGATCTGAAATGCTTATCATAGAATAACTAATTCATACAATAATTCATAGATATTTATAATTGTACAATATTGGAATGTCTTGTATTTAATCAAATTCAATCTATTTCAAATTGTAGTTAGCCATACATTACTCTTTCACACACAACCGATCCAATGTTTTCTGCAGTTTTAATTGGATCTTAAAACACAAGTCGGCTGCAGACGCATTTCATTAATCGAAATCATCTATTCTTTTCTAAATTACATGGAAACACTAATTCAATTCAACAATTTTGATAAAGGCAATAAGCATTGTCGAAACGTCAAAGCAGAATTTTTATTTCATTATCAGTATATATACGAACCAATATACCAAGAAAACATACAAATATATATATATATATATATTTTGATAAAGGCAATAAACGTTGTCGAAACGTCAAAACAGAATTTTTATTTCATTATCAGTATATATACGAACCAATATACCAAGAAAACATACAAATATTACAAATGGTTCAAGAATATCAACAAAAGAATATATATATATATATATATATATATATATGTAAGTGAAAATTTTGAAATCAAAAAGAATAAAAATTATGATAATGAAGAAAAGACAGAGAAAAAAGTATGCGAAACATGTAAGAATAAAGGTAAAGGCACACGCTTCCATCCTGAAGCCGATTGCTGGTTCAAAGAGAAAGAAGATAAGATAAAACATGTTAACAAATCGGTATTAGAACTAGAATTAAGTGATAATGATCAAAAAAACTAATAATTCCACCATTAATTAGACTTAAGATAACATTAAACAATACTTTGGAAGTATTTGCTCTTTACGATTCAGGCTCAAATGTTCCACTTATGAATTCAAAACCAGTTCAATTGGAACAGAAAATCAGTTAAACAAAAGAGCTAACTTAAAAACAGTTAATGGTGTGTATCAATCAGAAGAATTGATAAAAATTAAAGCAAAAATATTAAATATAGAAGAATACATGGATGTATTCGTAATCAATAATGAAAACTTTGAATATGACTTTCTAATAGGATTAGATTGCATAAAAAAGTTCAAGTTAATTCAAAATGAAAAACTAGAGATAGAACAGAGAAATTCTGATCTCAAAGATAAACAAGTATATCAAATAAACTTCAATGAACATGTAGATTTAGACAATTTTAAAGTCTTAACAAATAACTTGAGTCATTATGAAGAAGATATAATAAAAATCTTATAGATAAATTTAAAAATTGTTTTGCAAAAGATAAATATGATATAGGCATAGTAAAAGATTACGAAGCCAGAATAGATCTCATAGTAGATAAATATTGTAGCAAAAGACCTTATCGGTGCACAATAGAAGATAAAAAAGAAATAGAGGAACAAGTCTCAGAATTACTTAAAAGAAACTTGATAGAAGAATCATATAGTCCCTTTGCTGCTCCAATTACACTAGCATATAAAAGAGATAAAAATAAAAGATCAAGACTATGCATAGATTTTAGAGATTTGAATAAAACAGTAGTTCCCCAATCACAACCATTTCCACTAATTGAAGATTTGGTAACAAGAACAAGAGACTGCAAATATTTTTCAAAGCTTGATATAAATTCAGCATTTTGGTCTATTCCACTAAGGATTGAAGATAGAAGAAAAACGGCATTTGTGACTAAAGAGGGACAATTTCAAAGGACTTGTCTACCTTTTGGGTTAAAGACTTCGCCGGCTATTTTTCAAAGAATATTGAGTAATATAATAAGAAAACATAAGCTGTCAGATTTCACAGTAAATTACATTGATGATATACTAATTTTTTCTATATCTTTTAAAGAACATATAGATCACTTATCACAATTATTAGAAGCAATATTGAAAGAAGGATTCAGATTAAAATTTTCAAAATGCATATTCGCATTAGACTCAGTTCAATATTTAGGTCACATTATAAGGCACAACTCAATTTCTTCAATAAAAGATAATCTAATTTCGATTATGAATTTTCCAATACCAAAAAATCAGAAGAACATTAGACAGTTTCTAGGAAAAATTAATTTTTACAATGAATATTTTCCAAAAATTTCATTAATCTTAGAACCATAACATAATCTATTAAGAAAAGGGCAAAGTTTCATTTGGACCGAAGAATGTCAAAAAGCCTTTGAATATATGAAAAATTTCCTCTGTACTCAGCCAGTATTGACAATATTTGATCCAAATCTACCGATACACATATACACAGATGCAAGCCTACAAGGCATAGGAGCCATATTAAAACAGCCACAACTAAATGATAAATTAGAAACTGAAAAGCCGGTAGCATATTTCTCAAAGAAACTGAATGAATCACAAAATAGAAAGGAAGCAATTCACTTAGAAGCTTTAGCAATAAAAGAAGCAATAAAGTACTGGCAACATTGGCTTATAGGTAGACATCTCAAGGTGTTCTCAGATCATAAACCACTAGAAAAGATGAATATCAGAGCCAGAACAGACGAAGATTTAGGCGATATGACCTACTATTTATCGCAATATGATTTTGAAATAATATACCGTCCAGGTAAATATAACTTAGAAGCAGACTGCTTAAGTAGAAATCCAGTATTAGAGTATCAAGAAGATAATGATGATCAATCAAAAATTGTAAATTTAATAAAGATGGAAGATATTTTAAAATATCAAAAAGATAACCAGGATATAGGATTGAAAAAGTATAAATTGATTATCAAAGACAATTTATATTAAAAAAAGGTTAAAACAGAGAAAATATTATATTGTCAAAACAATTTAGTAGAAAACTAATAGAAGACACATACAAGAAATTTTGCCACATAGGAGTAAAACAAATGCAAAGAAAGATACTGTCATATTATGCAGCAAAAAGAATATCAGAAAACATACATGAAACTTGCAAAAATTGTGAAATATGTATAAAAAATAAATCAAGGGGACAAAACAAAATTGGTCTGATGTCACATCTTGGTCCCGCAAAAAAGCCATTTGAAATAATTTCTATAGATACAATAGGTGGATTCGGTGGTTCACGATCCACAAAGAAATATTTACATCTTTTAGTAGATCATTTCACAAGATTTGCTTACATATTAACATCAAAAACACAAAATGCAAATGATTCCATTAAGTTGACAGAAAACGTTATTAAAGAACATAATATAGAGATAATGCTAACAGATCAATATCCAGAAATAAATTCAAAAGATTTCAAAGAATTTTTAGAAAAAAGAAATATTGCTATGATTTTTACAGCAGTTAACGTACCATTCTCAAATGGTTTAAACGAAAGACTTAATCAAACTTTAGTGAATAAAATTAGATGTGCAATAAATGAAGAGAATAAAAGACATGCATGGACAAATATAGCACATAACTGTGTAGAAAAATATAATGAGACTGAACACTTGGTGGAGATACCTCAACATTACCAAATGAATTAAGAAAAATCAAAAATGGTAATAATAACCTTGAAAATGATAGAACAATTGCGTTACAGAACAGTATTAAGTACCATGAACATAATGAAAAATTATACGATAAGAACAGAAAAAATCATGATTTTAAAGTCGGCGACTTAGTATATGTTGAGAATGGAAACCGACTGAATCGAAGAAAATTGGATGAACTAAGAGTTGGTCCATATAAAATTTTAAATAAGTTATCAAACTCGATGTACGAAATTGACATAGGACACAAAAAATCAGAATCAAACTTATTTCATATCTCTAAACTCATTCCAACTCCTAATGAATCAACTGTAAAAGATGCTTGAGGCGCCCGCCATAGCTTCTTATGAACTTGTACCAAAATTTTTTAACAAAATGTTATCTTAGGGAGGGAGATGTAAGGAATGTATCCTTAGTATAATCAAACTACGTGCTCTATTGTAGAATCAGGTCATTAAGTTAGACCTCTAATTATGAGATTGAGACAATTAATAGAAACAGTGCACATGTCATAAGAAATCAAGAATAAAACACTTTTTAAAACCAATCCAGAAGAACAACGTGAATAGCAACTTTGAATGTTGTTTCTTCTATATTGTAGGTAAGCGTAGCAATTAGTTTAAGCTGTTATACTGTTATTTTTTATGTAAAATAATAAAAACTTCTATATTCTAGAGAAACAATTCAGTGTTATTCATGAAAGAAAACCATCTCCAACTATAAACCCACAACTATTAATCAACATTAAATATATATATATATATATATATATATATATATATATATATATATATATATATATATGATATATATAATATATGTATGCGTTCTTGGTATATTGGATCGTAGATATACTGGAAATAAAATAAAAATTCTATTCTATTCGAATAACTTCTATGACATATATGTAGGTCATAAGATTTCACTTTATCACACACTTCTTCAGAAATACCATTAATATTGTAATGAAGCATTCTCCATTACGTATGAATCAATTCGAATATTCAGTAGAGTTGAATTACATGGGCAAAGTTAAGAGATCAAAGTTCGTGCACATCTATGCATAAAAACTGATGAACGAAATTCGTTACGAACAGGAATATCACAAAATTAGAATCAGAAATTAATAACTGTAGAATCATATTACCAGGAAATATAATCAACAATTTCAGTCATAAACAAACCATAAGTTATAGCAAAAATTTTAATAAAATCAAAATAAGTAATATTAGAAAAATTAACAAACGTAAAAGCCTTATTAAAAATAAATTAATTTCAAAAGACAATTGGTTCAAAAATTCAAGTCAAATTTCAATTCCTACAGATATACAAGAATTTTTGGCACTTGGTCATAAATTCAGCATTTCTCCAAAAATTAAAGATATAAGAGTTAAAATTTATTAGCGCATGTGGAAACAATCATCCAAACTACAGACAAACAGGTACAAGATATTTTAAGAGCACAGTCAACTAATGTCATAACAAATTTCATCCATAAGCAAAAAGATGTCAATAACAATACTAAAATTCAGTTAGGAAAATGTAAAAAAATTTTTAAAGACAATCCAGAACTAATTATCACAAAAGCAGAGAAGGGTAATGTAACAGTGGCATTATCAAAAACTCAATACAGCAGTTTAGCTGGGGATAGTATTAGTGATGAGAAATATTATAAAAAACTAAATCCAGACCCCACAAATAAATATCAAAATCAAAATGACAAATACATAACTTGTTTAAAAAAGAAAAGACATATTGATGATATTTCAGCAAAAAGGCTATACATGTACAAAGCAGTTCCTCCTAAGTACTATCGATTACCAAACATACATAAACCACAAGTAACACTAAGACCAATAGTCTCGTCAATAAACACTCCAACATCTAACTTATCGAAATGATTTGCAGAGGTAATAACCATGTCAGTGAACAATGACAATAGATACTTTGTAAAGGATTCATTCGAAGCAGCTACTTTGTTTGATAATTTTCAATTACCACCTAACTACGTATTAGTTAGTTTTGATGTAGTTCCATTATATAGCAATATTCCATTGGATTTAATAATCACAGTAATTCAAAATAATTGGGACAATATAAAGTCAAATTGCACTATACCTCTAGCTAGAGGAATTCCTTGATGATATAAAATTAATTTTAAACACTAGTTATTTCAGTTTCAATGAAGTTTTTTACAGTCAGATTTTTGGTTGTCCTATGGAATCAAACTTAAGTCCCATAATAGCAAGGATGGTGATGGATTTTTTACTAGATAGTTGTCTCACAAAAATACAATTTGAAGTACCATTCATTAAAAAACATGTGGATCATATTGTATGTGCGGTCCCGGAGAAAGAGGTTGATAGTACTTTGATGGTCTTATAATTTTAACCAAGACATTCAATTTACTGTAGAGCAGGAAACGAATCGAAGCGTCGTCTTCTTAGACACTAAGTTGATCAGAACTGACAATAATCAGATAATAGTAGACTGGTATCGAAAACCAACAAATTCGGGAAGGTACTTACATTACTACTCACATCAATCACATAAAATTGAAAATAACTTGGTAATAGCTTTAAAAAATAGAATATTAAAAATCTCACATCCTTCCCTTAAGGAAAAAAGTTAAAAAAAACGTTTTAGTATTCTAGTAGAAAATTCATATCCACCCATGTTATCAAAAAAATTAATTTTCAGCACAAGACAAAATATTTTCGAAAATAATGATAACAATAATGACAATGATGTTCAAATCAATAAATATGGGCTTCTCCCAAATAAAGATGGCCTAACAGACATCTCATCAAGATTTTCATGCCAGAGGAGATTAAAATTGCAAGAAAG
Organism: Endomychus coccineus; assembly: GCA_958510875.1. NCBI lineage: Eukaryota > Metazoa > Arthropoda > Insecta > Coleoptera > Endomychidae > Endomychus > Endomychus coccineus. The sequence goes on along the minus strand of OY294067.1, from coordinate 161,135,582 downwards.
AATCTTCTTACAATCAATTCAATTTTCACTAAGCTTAAAGACAAAACACCAAAGCTGTTGGAGTCGAATATAATTTACAAAGTACCATGTCAAGATTGTGAAAAGGTTTATGTAGGACAAAAATCTCAATTACTGAAATTAAGAATGACACAGCATAGAAGTGATTGCAAAATTGAGACCAAAACATCCGCCTTAGCTGAACACTGTAGAGAGGAAAATCATAAATTTGATGAAACAGAAATTATGATTCTGGATAAAGAAAGTAATTACAAAAAAAGATTGTTTCATGAATGTACCACATCAATAAGGAACCTTCAGTTTTGAATAAGAAAACAGACACAGACAATTTGGATATAATATATTCCTTTTCATTGATAGTTGATTGAAACCACAAAAATATATAGTTAAATGTTCAGTGATTCTTATTCCTGATAAGAAATATTCAATTTCAACCGAGTCACACTCTATGGTGGTGACGTGTTTCAAATCCAGATTTTGCGCATTAGAGACTTCACAATCAGCTGTTAGTCCAATATGCACGTGTATTTTCACCGTTATAACCTGACTAGTTGAATGTCAAATTTCAAAATGTATCCATTTTCAGCTCATTGTAATTCGTCTTCATTTTAAATTTAACTTGGTGAGATTGTAAAATAGGATCTCCACTCCAATGACTATAATAAGGAGAAGAAAAATCTAAATGGTTTTTGTAGAAATGCATAGTTTAATATTAACCTAAAGTAAGTATTAATCGAAATACATAAATGTCACCTGATTTCTAAAAATTGTAGTACCCAGGACCGAAATTCCCGTTAACAAACCTTTCTAGATTTCAACCATATATATATATATATATATATATATATATATATATATATATATATATATATATATATATATATATATATATATATATATATATATATATATATTGTCGAAACGTCAAAGCAGAATTTTTATTTCATTATCAGTATATATACGAACCAATATACCAAGAAAACATACAAATATATATATATATATATATATATATTCTTTTGTTGATATTCTTGAATCATTTGTAATATTTGTATGTTTTCTTGGTATATTGGTTCGTATATATACTGACAATGAAATAAAAATTCTGTTTTGACGTTTCGACAATGTTTATTGCCTTTATCAAAATTGTTAATTGAATTAGTGTTTCCATGTAATTCAGAAAAGAATAGATGATTTCGATTAATGAAATGCGTCTGCAGCCGACTTGTGTTTTAAGATCCAATGTTTTCTGCAGTTTTAATTGGATCTTAAAACACAAGTCGGCTGCAGACGCATTTCATTAATCGAAATCATCTATTCTTTTCTAAATTACATGGAAACACTAATTCAATTAACAATTTTGATAAAGGCAATAAACATTGTCGAAACGTCCAAACAGAATTTTTATTTCATTGTCAGTATATATACGAACCAATATACCAAGAAAACATACAAATATATATATATATATATATATATATGTAGAACTGGATTCTCGGGTATTGATCCGCGTTGTGTGGTTCACCTAGATTTTCCAGACTCTACGGTCGAATCACCTGAAGATGGCAAATGCGACTTTGCCGAAACGTCGTGAAATTGGTCCTTTTGAGGACCGAAACCACACAACGCGGATCAATACCCGAGAATCCAGTTCTACAAATTACGTCCGCGAGAACCTAAGAAGAAACATATATATATATATATATATATATATATATATATATATATATATATATATATATATATATATATATATATATTCTTTTATTGATATTCTTGAACCATTTGTAATATATATATATATATATTACAAAAAATTTTTATTTCATTTTATTTTCAGTATATATACGAACCAATATACCAAGAAAACATACAAATATATATATATATATATATATATATATATATATATATATATATATATATATATATATATATATATATATATATATATTTGTATGCTTTCTTGGTATATTGGTTCGTATATATACTGATTATGAAATAAAAATTCTGTTTTGACGTTTCGACAATGTTTATTGCCTTTATCAAAATTGTTAATTGAATTAGTGTTTCCATGTAATTTAGAAAAGAATAGATGATTTCGATTAATGAAATGCGTCTGCAGCCGACTTGTGTTTTAAGATCCAATTAAAACTGCAGAAAACATTGGATCGGTTGTGTGTGAAAGAGTAATGTATGGCTATTGAAAAAGTTATTATTTTTCAGCATCATCAGAATTTCCATATATTTCCACTTCAAAGTCGGACATGGGATCCATATCTTAATTCGAATCGTGAGAGCTAAAATGTTGGCTACTTTCGTTGGAAAACTGAAAATCATCAACTGTTACTCTTTTGTTGATTTTCATCATACCGCATCGCCTTCAAAATGTGAAAAAATTGAGTATTTATCATATTTCCTATCATTCGTTAGATTCTTTATAGGCAGCATGTTCAATACTCTATCAACATTCGAAAGTATAATGCCACATTTATCAAATCCCGGCCATTATACTTTTAGATCTATTGTCTTTATTCGATTCTAATAGCTTCCTTAATAAACCCGAAAAGACGTTTTTAGGAATACCAAGATTCCTTCCTTCCAAGTCCTTTTTGGTTGCGTCGAGTGGGTGGAGTTGTTGGATAAAAATATAATATCAATTGTACTAATAGGTACGACGACAAATTGTCACCAATTAATATCGTTTTACCAGGTAAGTTCTTCAAATATGGTATGACGATTACATATACCCAATCTTCGAAATAATAGCTGTCCCTGATTTATCTAATATAGTGTTACATATTCAATACTTTGTAGACGATATAGCATGGAAGGAAATCTCCATTACCAGAAGCAGGGAACATGATTGAAGCCAATATTTTTTTTTTTATGCCGACTTGTTGTCCATGTATATTTTTTGGTAGTTGATCCTATTCACCTTCCATTGTGGTGAATATGATCGACCATGATTTTATTATGCCTTATCTTGAAGTGTTCATTCTATTCACATAAACGAATTTCAAATCTAAGAAGACCTAAGACGTTTTTAGGATATAGAATTCAAAGGTTGCGTCAAATGCAATTAATTTTCTCGAAACTAGCATTTTATTATGTCTTATTTTAAATTATTTATTATATTCACATAAACGAATTCCAAATCTAAAAAGACCTCTTCCATATCTTTCATTTTCACAAATCGAGCTATGTAATATTTGTTAAATGATACAATTTGTACTTTGTCATCGGAAGAACAAGGTGAGCTTATGAGTAGAACCAGTTACCAATATTAATGTTATCCTTAGTGACGGATAAGAGACCATCTAGGATTTCAGATTGAGGTAAATTATTCGAGATGTGAGGGTCAGCAGATGGTAGAAAATTGTATTCTTTTCAGCATTATGAGGATTAATTTTTATATATTTCGGACATGGGATCTGATTTTTATCATATTACGCATGGCCTTGGAATACCAGATTCATTTATTCTCCATGCAATATTCAACAGCTCGGAAAATGCAACGTCTAAAGGTTGCATCAAGTGGGTGGAGTTGCTGGATAAAAATATAAAACTAATATTGTTCACTGAGGACTTTCGTACAGGTGTGACGATAAATTGTCCCAATTAATATCGTTTTACCATGTAAGTTCTTCAAGTATGGTATGACGATTGAATGTACCCAATCCTCGAAACAATAACTGTCCCGATTTACTACGAATATATCTAGGACGGGTGGCCCTCTAGTAGTCCAATAGTCATACATGCTTAAGACTTTATAGACGACATAACATGGAAGTAAATTTCTACTAGCAGGAGCAGCGAACATGATTGAAGTTGATATAATTGAAGTTGACGACGCTCGTATGTTCATTAAATAAAAAATTTTGTTGAAAAATGAAGAAATTTAGATTATTTCAAAAAAATTTATTGCGTTTGAGAAAGCCTCGTGGTCCAGAAAGACAGGCTGGGATGAATAATAGTCAGATTTTTTCATTGCTTTTTATACATATCTTTTATTTCCACAACATGAGCTATATAATATTTGTTGAATGTTGGATGTAATTTGTACTTTGTCATCGGAAGAACAGAGCTTAGTTACCAATATTGATGTTATCCTTAGTGACGGATAAGAGACCATCTGGGATTGCTGATTGAGGTCAATTATTCGAGATGTGAGGGTCAGCAGATGGTAGAAAAATGTATTCTTTTTCAGCATTATGAGGATTAATTTCTATATATTTCCTCTTTTAAGTCGGACATGAGATCTGATTTTTATCATATTACGCATGACCTTGGAATACCAGATTCATTTATTCTCCATGTAACATTCAATAGCTTGAAAAATGCAACGTCTAGAGGTTGCATCAAGTGGGTGGAGTTGCTGGATAAAGATATAAAACTAATATTGTTCACTGAGGACTCTCGTACAGGTGCGACGATAAATTGTTCCAATTAATATCGTTTTACCATGTAAGTTCTTCAAGTATGGTATGACGATTGAATGTACCCAATCCTCGAAACAATAACTGTCCCGATTTACTACGAATATATCTAGGACGGGTGGCCCTCTAGTAGTCCAATAGTCATACATGCTTAAGACTTTATAGACGACATAACATGGAAGTAAATTTCTACTAGCAGGAGCAGCGAACATGATTGAAGTTGACATAATTGAAGTTGACAACGCTCGTATGTTCATTAAGTAAAGAATTTTGTTGAAAAATAAAGAAATTAAAATTATTTCAAAAAGATTCATTGCTTTATTAATAATACAAACATAGGTAAATAATGTTTATTGATCTTCGCGTTCGGGTAGATTTTTCCAAAATATTTGCCTGCTTGCAGGAATGATACCATTTAACAACTTCACTAGGTCATCTTTCTCACTTTTGGGAAAGCCTCGTGGTCCAGAAAGACAGGCTGGGATGGATAATAAGCCAGATTTTTTTCATTGTTTTTTTAGACAAGAAATCTAATGTCTTGAATTCTTCGTTTGAATCAAACGAGTTTTTATATTTCAGGAAAAATGATCCACGATTTGCTTTTAGCTGTTTTATATTTGTCAGAAGAGGTCGGTTGCTGTCGCGTTTTACTTTTTGCTGAGATCTTAAATCTTTCCATAGATAAAAATCAGTAACATTCATAATTTTAACGTGAGGTTTGTTTTTCATTCTGCATTCACTAACCGCTTGGACAAAATCATCAAAGTCATATATTTTTCCTTGTCTTTTTAATGAGAGTTCTATTTGGTGGTGAAAGCTATCAGCGGCCATAAAGCTATGACCGGGCTCAAAGTAGTTCACCACAATTTCCCTGGCTGATATCTCTGCAGAATTTATCATTCTAACCAAAAAAGTCAGGAAGCACTAGTTCTTGTTCTGGCTCGAACAATCATCCAACCAAAACACGAAGCAATTGACATCTCTTTGGCTTAGCATAAAAGCAAAAAAAGCGCTGATTATGTCCTCCTTGTTACGTCCGGAAATCGATTCATTCCACAGGACTGCAAAAGGTGGTAATTTCTTTGTATTGCCAAGAGCAACAAAACTTCCATTATAGGCAATGAGTCTTTTACTGAAGATAACTCTTTTGAAGTCATCTATCCGTGGAAGCATGATCACTTTTTGGAGGTCAACGGAAACGTAAACGGTATCGATATTAGAAGACATGCTTAGTTGCTCTTGATAAAGCTCTCGCGATTTCTTAGCGAGGTTGATATGTAACTGCCATTTATCACAAACCATACAGTTTCCTTGAAAGTTATGGTCATGAACTTTGAATTTCTCACACACCTCACACTTCTCTTGGCCAAGTTTTGCGAAAGAAATATTACTTTCCTTAACACGAACCCTATAGGAATCATAAGAAACTTTTGTATCTGGGAACTTGGACTTAAAATCTTCATACATCAAGGAAACTGAAACGTCGCTAGGAAGGTACAATCTGTTTGGAACATGCTCTCGTCTATAGTGAGAAACTGAAGGAGTAAAGGAAAAGATATGCTCTTCAAGCATGTCGTCATCGATTTTGTATTTATTTGGCGTTTTTCCTCTTCTATTGGCATTGGCTTGAATCATATTTTTGGGGGTCTTTGAAAGAACATCATGTAAGAGCCTGTCATTGTTTTTAAGAACCCCAAGTGTGGTTAGGTAAAATATTTTACAAACTGCCTTTGATTCACCTTTTTCATCCTTCAGAAAATATTTAAATGTATTCTTTTTTCTATGGTTTTCATCAGTTTTACGGCGCTCCTTAACATTCAGCCTTGAACAGGACGCCAAAATGTAATTTCTTTTTTCTTGTTTCGTCAAACTCCAGAAGCGTAAGTTAATTTGTTGTCGTCGATCTTCAGATATTATTGATATGCACTTTTTTCCACAGACATTAACTGAACATGGTAAAACTACTTTATGTTTTTCAACTAGCAATTTACACTTTTCTGCTTTTTCTAATGTAATTTGTTCTGATGTTCTCTTCTTTCTTCTTTTTCTTGGTTCTCCATTTTTTTGTAACCCTTAGGTGCATTTTGCCTAACTGTCTCAGCAAGTGGTAGGTTGTCTTCAGAGTCACTACTTTTCCCTACACCGGAACTGTTATTTACATCTTTCTTGTGCTTCAGTTTTTCAGTAACGTCATGACCACTTTTTCCAGTTTCCATTTTTTCAATTTCCATTTCTTCAGTACCGTTTTGATCACCTACTCCAATTTCCATTTCCAGAAAAACCTGATATTGTAAGCTGTTATAGTATCTTACACAACAAAAGTTGCAAGTGGCACTTTCCACATGCACGAGTATATGAAATGTCTCGAGTGTATGAAAAGTCACTTTTTACACGAGTTGTGTACAATATTTTTCTTACGATCAATAAAAAGCAGGTATTGTCTTTCAAAATTAGTACCCAAACACATACTAACATTGGAGACTTGAAAATAATATATAACAACACTAGAATTGAAAAGTACATAATAGTACTAGAATTGAAAAGTGTAAAATCCATTTAGACGCAAGCAGTTATTTTGAAAAGTACTTTTCAAAATGCGTGTGTCATAGGATCGTAGGAAAACATTATTTCATTCGAACGTTTTACACTGGAAGACTGATATTATAACTAACATAACCTCGAAGACGGGTGAAAATACATGAAAAGAGTAAATACAGAATTACATTACAACTTACCAGTCAAAATAATAAGACAACTGCAAAAATAAAACAATTGCACTAGCACAACTCTTTCGTTTTGTAATTATTTAAAACAATAAAAAACTCATACATGTGTTACCATCGAAACTCTAGGTGCTACTAAGGAAAAGCGCGGTATCTATTGCATACTCAACATCTACCTCGTCAATAATGTCGAACATAATTTCCGCCGCGTCACGTAACTGTCCCCGTAGCTCATCGTCCGGTACAGAAAACGACCCAATTCCAACCATCAATGCTTTCAGATATTTTTACGAGCAATTCGTTGTACGGAGGGGGAATCGAATGTATATAAGGCTCGATAATATGTAGAATAAGGACATTCCATACAAGTCAGCGTGTTATCCGATACGTGTGCATAAAACTTATCTAAATGTCGTATGTTAGTGGTAAAAATTCGATTGTGTCATCACGAGAGCGCGAACGATCGAACAACCTTACAGTTCGTTATAGGTCGCGCTCGATCGACGAGCAATCATCATCGTACGTTAACGAGAAATCTCCGTCATTTGATTCGATTTCTTGCGATGAAAATGGTACGGACGACGAGTCAGAATCGGAGAAGAGGAAAAATAAAAGAAACAGTTCTTCGATCACAGCGACCGGTGACAGAACGACTAACGTGTCATATTTGACAGCTGAACAAAAAACATCTTACGTCAATGAAAAATCGCCATCGTTACATACAATTTCTTCTGATGACGACGGAACGGACGAAGAATCAGAATCGGAAACGGAAAATGGAGAAGAACACAGCACATCGGTCCGGAACAATGGAATATCGACCGACGTGATAGCCGAGCAATCGTCTCGCGTTAACGATCAGTCTCCATCGTCAATTTCAATTTCTGGCGATGAAAACGAAGCGGACGGCGACCCAGACCCAGAATCGAAAACAGAAAAGGGGAAGGGAAGTAGCATGTCGATCGCAAACGACGAAATAACTACCAACAGGTCACATTCGATAGAAAAACAATCGTCGTGTGTGAAAGAGAAATCGCCGTCATTAAATTCACTTTCCGGTAATGGAAACGAACCCGACAACGAACCAGAATCGAGAACGGGAGAGTTAGAAGAAATTGATACGTTGGTAGCGAGAAACGGAACAACGATGTACGCAGTAATAATCAATATGATACAAGATGATATCGAACGTTCCGTTGCTGATATGGTACCCGAAATCACCGCAAATCTCGCTGTTGAACAGGAGAGCGTAACCATACCGCCGAATTCCATATCGAATCCCAAACTACACTCGCTACGTACCAGCTATCCATCGAGTGTCGATTTACGAGGAACATCAGAACATCGTAGGGAAATATCGAGAAAACGAAAATCGGAAATGACTTGCGACGAACAACATATCATGAAAGTTTCACCATTGTCATTACCGCAACCACAATTACCTCAATCGTCCTCATCGAAATCGCCGAAAATTCGTTCGGAACATCGAACGACGAGATCAAATCGACGGTGTATAAACCAAATGTCATCCGAAGCGATCGAAATGAAATTACCGTTCACGATAAGCTATGGCCAACCCATTACCGCATCGCTAATAACCGAAACGTTTTGTCGTGAACTATCAATCATCCGTGGTGTGTCGAAGAAAAATATAATTATCGAACTCACTAATTTGAATATGAAATCGATTCATGCCGATATGAACGCAAATAATCGTCCCGTTGAGTTTCATTGGATATTGAAAAGGTATGTAGATTTAACGAAAAACAATTTGGGGATAATTTTCGAAAAGTATAACGTGGAAATGGAAAAATTAAAGATGCTTGTTCATATAAACTTGTTGATGTGGGCGATCGAGGATGCGATCCGAGCGTACCCGATTATCGATCACGCGCGTCAATCCGAATCGATTGATAACTATACCAAAGAGGTGGTGGAAAAATTTACGCAAATACTATTACCGATTATGCATGATCGGAGGAGAGAAAAGCTCGAAATAATCGGCGCATTGAAGACAGCATGGAGGAAGACGATGAGAGAGATTTATATTAGACATTTTGGCAGCGAAGACGAGCTTCACCCGATTCACCGGTTTTTCCAGTACATACTCCGAGGTTGTAGCAATCAAAATATACTCGCGACACAAAGCGACGACATGATTAGTATAATAACGAACGAAATTCCCAAAATCGATAATATATTGCGAACATTAACACATTTCCAAATAATGCGAATTCTAAAACGGAGATGTTACGAGTGCTAATGGAAAGAATTTTTCGTACGATTTATAAAATGTATTTCATATGTAATTCGAATAAAAAATGTCAGAAAATATTGCGATTCATTTCACGTAACTCACGTACCCCAACGTAACGGCCATAAGATACAAATTTCACTCTCATAGGAAACATAATTTTTAAATTTCGCCAGACAAACAAATTCATTTGGCGTTTTGCAGCGATAATCGATCAACTAGAGACCAACCGAAATTATGTTACTCGCGACATTAACGTCACGATTCCAAGTGATTTTACATTTTCGGCAAATTTGAAATCTACGATCGTGACATCGTCGTCATTGCTTCGTATCATTTCTATTTATGGTGATGGTAGTGGTGTGTTTTGGTGGTAACGGCATTTTACCGAAACATTTCGAGCAACGTGTCATTTATCGCGTCGGCGATAGAACGCATGTACAAGCAGCTCTATGGCAGGTTTTTTATTTCTGCCATAGCCTTTCGCGATATTCAAAATATGTTGAGTTATCGGATTCGAGTCAGCAGCAAGCATCAAAACGTCAACCAAACATATTGGGTTGTCGGATTCGAGCTTGGCAAGAATCATACCTCTCGAAGCATCGTATTCGGCAAAAAAAAAACAAATCGTTAAAATATAATAATTCTTTTAATCAGAAATAATACACCTTGATTTTTGATAATCTCAACATTATACGAAAACATCAAATATTGTGAGCTACGTCTTGAATACACCATCGAGTGCTTGTTTTTCATCCTATCAGCGTTCACACCAATGTTACTCAAATATTTCTTATTCCAATTATCATTCTTGTGCACCCACAATCGAACTCCATCGTATTTGACCGTAATATCTTCACATTTGATCGATGTTCTTGCCACAAATTCGTCTCCCATAAAAATAGGCGTTACAGCATTCTTGCATCGAAGGACCTTCATTGAATTCTTCTTGCCACGTATACATTTCGCAATACCATTATGAACGCCATCGATAACACAAACACGCGCCCATAAGAATTCGCTCAGCAGTCGAGTAATTCGCAATTGTATGTCATCATCGATTACTTCGATACGCTCGTGATCGACTAATTTCAATATATCTATGCACGTGAGAATCTTATCGTTTTTCACTATGATTCCTACGTTTGGCTCGATCGCGAGTTTTCCACCCAACGCAACGTCCGAAAATAACGGTTCAACGATCGTTCCAAAATCCGGTTGTCGAAATAATATTTTCGCACTATAAAATAGGAAAGCGCCATTTCCGTTTATATCGAACGTTCCTTTCCGATTCAATAAATATCGCAGAATATATAATTCTCGCGATTCGCCACTTGATTCTTCGTAATACCTATACCCGTATAATTTCCTCATCAAACAATTATCAATTTCCGACAATTTATCGATAAATTTCATGCCGGCATCACCTACGAATCGAGCAGTTTTCGTATCGATGCCGTCAATCGTACCGTTGGTGCGAACGTCCATACTATGTCGATACGTGTCTTCTCTCACATCCAACAGCTCGATTTTAGAAAACGATATCCTGTCGACCCGTTGTTTCTGAATGTTTCCGATTTCCCTGAGTTTACTTTCGTCTTCGACTATTACTATATACGGTAGCATCAAATAACAAACAGGTACGCGGTAAACGCTTCGTACGAAGAGTGTCGGTTCGGTCTCGTTCGCACAAATTTTCTCACAAGTAGCACTGTCGGAGTCTTTCGCGTTCACATATTTTACGAATGCACCCAAAACGACCTTGTATTCGTGGTTATTCTCGTGCGCGATGTAATAATAATATTTGTTTTTTACGGATCGGTCGTACGACGATAATATTCGTTTGTCATCGAACTGTTCCTTCTTGTTCTTTCTCCTCTTCTTTTTTTTCGTTTCGTTATCTATCGCTTCGGTACGAGCTGCCAAGATATTCCCACGAACTTGTTTGATGTGTTCATCGTTGTGGCCATCATCGCTAGACGGTTGTCGCACTAATATATATTCGTCATTTACGGGGTTATCGTCTACTTTAGGTTGCACCCGTAAATCATATTTGACGAGCGCTTCTTCGGACTGACCTCGTTGCCACATCGGTCGTTCTTGTTGCACTTCTGACAATTCATCTGATGGCTTCCCGTCGACAATACCATCGACGTTGTTAAAATTTTCGAAATTCAAACATATCTCTTGGTAGTCGGCATCGACGATCGTGGTGTCATATCGTAATAGTTTTTCGAAGTCACAAATATCGTCGTTGTATTCAGATGTCTCCGTGTCATCGTGCAGATTCATAGTTCGAATTCCGCACTACATCTCGAACGAATGGCTGACGTTGGAACGACCGAGATAGGAATACTGGTATCTTAATATTGGTGTGATTGCGATTATATAGTACGAAGATGATCTCATACCGCCCCTCCACGTTTATCTCGAGCTGTAAAAACTTTTAACGTAACTCTCGTTCGAAGAATGAAACAGTTTTGTCTCGAGTGAAATTTGTTGAAACGAAATCTCACCGGTGGATTTCTTCGAGCTGCAAAAACTTTGAACGTAATTTTCGTTCGAGGAATGAAACAGTTTTATATCGAGTGAAATTTGTTGGAACGAAATTTCACCGGTGGATTTCTTCGAGCTACAAAAACTTTGAACGTAACTCTCGTTCGAAAAATGAAATCGTAAAATATTTTCTGATGAACAAACTTTGTCCGCCTAGAATCTCTCGTCGAACGATTGATTGTAGAAACGAAATCTCACCGGTGGATTTCTTCGAGCTGCAAAAACGTAATTTTCGTTCGAGGAATGAAACAGTTTTATCTCGAGTGAAATTTGTTGGAACGAAATCTCACCGATGGATTTTTTCGAGCTGCAAAAACTTTGAACGTAACTCTCGTTCAAGAAATAAAATCGTAAAATATTTTCTGATGAACAAACTCTGTCCGCCTAGAATCTCTCGTCGAACGATTGATTGTGGGAACGAAATCTCACCGGTGGATTTCTTCGAGCTGCAAAAACTTTGAACGTAATTTTCGTTCGAGGAATGGAACAGTTTTATCTCGAGTGAAATTTGTTGGAACGAAATTCCACCGGTGGATTTCTTCGAGCTGTAAAAACTTTTAACGTAACTCTCGTTCGAAGAATGAAACAGTTTTGTTTCGAGTGAAATTTGTTGAAACAAAATCTCACCGGTGGATTTCTTCGAGCTGCGAAAACTTTGAACGTAATTTTCGTTCGAGGAATGAAACAGTTTTATATCGAGTGAAATTTGTTGGAACGGAATTTCACCGGTGGATTTCCTCGAGCTACAAAAACTTTGAACGTAACTCTCGTTCGAAAAATGAAATCGTAAAATATTTTCTGATGAACAAACTTTGTCCGCCTAGAATCTCTCGTCGAACGATTGATTGTAGAAACGAAATCTCACCGGTGGATTTCTTCGAGCTGCAAAAACTTTAAACGTAATTTTCGTTCGAGGAATGAAACAGTTTTATCTCGAGTGAAATTTGTTGGAACGAAATCTCACCGGTGGATTTTTTCGAGCTGCAAAAACTTTGAACGTAACTCTCGTTCAAGAAATAAAATCGTAAAATATTTTCTGATGAACAAACTCTGTCCGCCTAGAATCTCTCGTCGAACGATTGATTGTGAGAACGAAATCTCACCGGTGGATTTCTTCGAGCTGCAAAAACTTTGAACGTAATTTTCGTTCGAGGAATGGAACAGTTTTATCTCGAGTGAAATTTGTTGGAACGAAATTCCACCGGTGGATTTCTTCGAGCTGTAAAAACTTTTAACGTAACTCTCGTTCGAAGAATAAAACAGTTTTGTCTCGAGTGAAATTTGTTGAAACGAAATCTCACCGGTGGATTTCTTCGAGCTGCAAAAACTTTGAACGTAATTTTCGTTCGAGGAATGAAACAGTTTTATATCGAGTGAAATTTGTTGGAACGAAATCTCACCGGTGGATTTCTTCGAGCTGCAAAAACTTTGAACGTAACTCTCGTTCGAAAAATGAAATCGTAAAATATTTTCTGATGAACAAACTTTGTCCGCCTAGAATCTCTCGTGGAACGAATCTCCAAACTTATAAGTTCCTCGTCATGCGCACTAGCTCCGTCGAGAAACAGTTTTGTCTCGAATGAAATTAGTTGAAACGAAATCTCACCGGTGAATTTCTTCGAGCTGCAAAACTTCTACAGCAGTGATGACTCATAGGCACGTGACGTATACGTGACATATCACGGGGGCAACGAAAATTGTGGAACGCAACTTCCAGCTCTAGCGAGAAACCAGCACCAAGTCTAGACAGTCAAGGGGGCTCCACGTACCCCCATAGCACCCCCTGCACCCCTGTATATATATATATATTCATAACCTCCGCGACGGCCTGCTCCTTCTTACTACTACGTTGTTCTTACTCTGGTCAAGGAAGTTTGAGATCGCGGGCGAGAAGCTTGCTGATTATATAGTTAATTTAGGGTCAGCTGAGTGAATACTCGATTCTCATTGGACTAGAGCCAATTGACGTCACAAAAATCCTAAAATCTACTGATTTCTGACGAAAATCACGGTAGAAGGGGTAAAATTTTGATCATATTCGATTCAGAGTTCCGATAGCCAAGTCGATTGAGGTTAGATAGTACAATATTGAACCCACCCCATCCACAGATTTAGTAATTTCATGATATTCATGAGACATCTATGGTAGATTTAATACTGTACACGTTGATTGGAAGTTCAAGGGAATTCTACCAGATGGCGTCCATCTGCTTTTTGTAACAAATTGATATAACTTTTCGATATGTGGCGCTCACCAAGTTGTCACATCGGAATTGCATTATATTTCGAAAGATGGCGCTTTTTACATTACCTCAATGGGATCGCATTACATTTTAATAGGTGGCGCTCTTCACGTTACTCTGACGAAATTGCATTACATTTCGGTAGATGTCTCCGAATACTATTTCCGATCAGAAATTATCGCACTAAGATCGCTGAATCTATTTCTACAATGATGCATAGTTTTGAAATTCGCATCTCATAACGACTACGTTAGAGTAATCTTCGATTTTTCATATAGGGGGGGGGGGTCGAGCGTATAAATCCCGGCAACACGTGAAGGATAGTTCAATCAGTCCGATACGTTGAAGCGGTCGACCTGGCTTGAAAACCATGGATAAACGATTATATGAACTGACAGAAGACGAAATATCCGCTCTGCCGTTATCGTATCTACTCAAAATACCGGATTCTATGGAGATTCTTTTTGCATGGCATAAAATACCATCAAAATATACAAAGCAATTTAGTCTTATGGTTCGACTACCATGTTTCGTCCATTTCAACCGCCCCGATTGGCGAACTCATATGGAGGGGCCACCATTATCACAAGATAAATGTGACATGTGTAGGTGGAGGTTGGAAAGTTATAGTCAGAAATTTACTGATTGAAACGATGATTTTTCAGTTATTTTTGATTTAGTAAATTATCGTAAAAATAAAAACATTTTAATTTTTTACTATTATTTTGACATGATTTTTCATCTTTGTAGCCGTGATACTTTTCACAGATCAGTTATTTCCACAGTATGGGTCCATATCATGTTACATTTTCCATGACTGGAATTGAGATTCTTCAAAATTACCTCGTACCGTGTCGGAAACACTATTGAGATTGTGAGTATATAACACTAGTATATTACTTTATCGACTTGTGAATATAATTTGCGAGGATCCTTATAGAGCTATATTTGGGTGCTTCTCCTCCCATTTGCACTCGTCATAAACCAGCACGTAATACACTATTTTTCGGTTCCACTAGTTTTAGCTCATTATGTGATCATACGAAAGTTGTAATTTATTCGCCAGCGTTATTGGCAGGAACTTCGTTGAAAATTTTCACAACAGACTGAAACACGCATATCGTGTTACGAGCGCTATCCAAAGCTGTTACTGTCGTTAACCACGGGTCACATCGTTCGAAAGAACATTCTACAAAATCGTGCATTCGTTTCAACGAAACTAAAGCATTATCGGTCAAATCGTTGAATTCATCTTTCGCATCGATATATACGCTCCATAGTTCATCGGTACTGAAACGCAATAAACGGGCTCGTATATTGGTACCCGATTTGGAAACTTTCAAGACTGACCAGGTGGGGCGATAAATCTGCATAATACGTGCTGTCGAAAATGGATGCTTCTCTTTATCGCC
Source organism: Endomychus coccineus (assembly GCA_958510875.1). NCBI lineage: Eukaryota > Metazoa > Arthropoda > Insecta > Coleoptera > Endomychidae > Endomychus > Endomychus coccineus. The sequence goes on along the minus strand of OY294067.1, from coordinate 161,119,937 downwards.
ACAAATCCATTGCTGTTTGTTGTTACGAAACGCATCTTCCACATCCAAATCGAAAGGGCAGCGGCACAATTCACAGTTCGTCGGCGGCTCGTTCGCAGTAATCGCAGCCTGCAGAAAACGCAAATGTGTATCGTCATTGTAACATATAATGTTCATCTTCTGCGTACCGATATTCCAATTGAACACGGTGTCCAATAAATACTGCGGGAAATTCGATTGCACGGTATTTGTCCACATTGATGGTATCATCGTCAATTCCGCAAAGGTTTGGACAGAACCCGTACACATCGATTTTTTCATTGCCAATTCCGCAACGGCTCGAGCGGTGCCCGGTAGTTCTCTAATTTTATCTATCAAATAAGCGATATCGACAAACATACCATTGTTGTCTAGGTCGTAAGGAAAGTCGGTCGATTCGAAGTCATTTTCTATCGTGCACGCGCTAGAAGACAAAATGTACTTTGGTTCTGAAAATTTCACGTTGATGAATACATTTTTTGTCGTCGGCGAAGTAGTTCGACCAGGTGACGGAGATGACAACGGAGATATATGACCAATAATGTAATTTTCTAATTCTATCAACATTTCTTCGATCTTTGCTGATTTCTCGTGAACCAACGCGGGATACACAATTTTCCGCACACATTCCACTAGTTTTAATGTCGCCTCCTGATCTGCCATTGTCACTTACTAGATACAGAACGTAACACGTTCTCTTCAACTATGAAAATGAATACCATTGCCAAGTTGCATATATACACATTGGTGGCTTGTGCTATCAACATTTGTTGCTTGCGCTATCAAGTTATATATCTAGTTGTAATTTTACATGTATATTTCTGGCATTATTTTCTGATGAACAAACTTTGTCCGCCTAGAATCTCTCGTCGAACGATTGATGATTGTTGAAACGAAATTCCATCGGTGGATTTTTTCGAGCTGTAAAAACTTTAAACGTAACTCTTGTTCGAGGAATGAAACAGTTTTGTGTCGAGTGAAATTTGTTGGAACGAAATTCCACCGGTAGATTTCTTCGAGCTACAGAAACTTTGAACGTAACTCTCGTTCGAGAAATGAAACAGTTTTGTTTCGAATGAAATTTGTTGAAACGAAATCTCACCTGTGGATTTCTTCGAGCTGCAAAAATTTTGAACGTAATTTTCGTTCGAGGAATGAAACAGTTTTATCTCGAGTGAAATTTGTTAGAACGAAATTCCACCGGTGGATTTCTTCGAGCTACAAAAACTTTGAACGTAACTCTCGTTCGAGAAATGAAACAGTTTTGTCTCCAATGAAATTTGTTGAAACGAAATCTCACCGGTGGATTTCTTCGAGCTACAAAACTTTGAACGAAACTCTCGTTCGAAAAATGAAATCGTAAAATATTTTCTGACGAACAAACGTTGTCCACCTAGAATCTCTCGTCGAACGAACCTCCAAACTTATAAGTTCCTCGTCATGCGTACTAGCGTCATCGAGAAACAGTTTTATCCGTAATTTCTCTGTTGCACAAGTATTTACTACGCTAAATCTATATTTTTGCTTCGATACTCGATTCTAAATGAGTTGAACCTGCCTCATCTATAGATTCAGTAAAAAACGAAAGTGACAAAGGTAAAAATAGAAACAAATCATTGGATAATATATTTTTATTCATTCTCTTCCCCGGGCCAATCGAAATATAATCGCTTGAGTTCGAATTCCTCCTCTGCATATTGTTCGCGATTCTCCTCCTGCTCATTTTGTCGCCATAAGGCATCCAACAGGTCGGACCAATCCTCTCTCCGTCTGGTACGATAATCCTGGTCCCCTTCACCAGGGTCCGACCAATAGCCTTTTTCTTCTCTTGTACGATCTTGTCCCCATTCGCAGGAGTCCCAATCTTCTATTTCTCCCCTCGCACAATCCTCCTGTTGTTTCCCGTCACACCAACCCTCTGTTGTACGATGCCGTTGTTTCCCGTCACGAATGTCTGACCAATCCATTGTTATACGATCCCCTTGTTTCCCGTCACGAATGTCTTCACGAATGTCTGACCAATCTTCTCTTGTACAATGCTGTTGTTCCCCGTCACGAATGTCTGACGTGAACTCCATCGTGGTCCACTCGATTTTTCGACGTTTGGATTTCTTACTTGGCGACATACTGAACACGTGATTTAGTCGAACTAATGACAAATGATTATCCACGACTTCATTATATACTCTTTGTCGAAATACGACCCATTTCGAAGTAGGGTGATCGAAACGCGACTTGGGAATGCTCTCCCATAACAAAATTCGTAATCGTGAATCGATGTAATGCTAGTTCGGAAAATGGAAATGATAACACTTCTGTTGTATATTTAGAACCTTCATCCATAAAATGCTATAATGAATATCGTCTCCTATATAAACGGGGATCGTGCATATACCAAACATCCAGTCGATCAACAGCTAAACACCGTTCAACATCACAATATGCCGTGTGTAATGTGTAGCGGGTTAGACCACAGACGTAGTTCTTCGAAAAAATGTGTATACCAAAAAGTTAACGTATCCTGTGCAACATGTGGCGGTCCAGATCACATGCGAAGTACCTCGAAAAAATGTATACACCGAGTGTTCAAAAAGAAACGAGTCAATTAGCCATGCATAACGTGCGGCGGTTCAAATCATAGGAGTAACATTTCCAAAAAATGTCTACATCGGGAAAAACTAGTCGAAAATAATGAACGAACTTTGCCGGTATGTGAGCGTGCCAGTACCTCTCCTATCGTGAGTAATAGTACGGTTGAAGGCGACGAAGAATGTTCCAGGTTATCTTCGTCGGAATATGAAATGGAACAAAGTGATGATAATTCGTCCGATGATAACGCTCCACAGTTTTTAGTGACCGATATGAAAGAGTCGTCGAGCGAACCAAACGACAATTTCCAAGACCTGTGGAAGCCTATACCAACATATCGAGTGGACCTGAATACGGGTGAATTAATTGGTCCAACTGCGATGTACGAAGATCCCAAACGAACAAGCGAAACACTCGTGGCCAAGGAGAGCTGTAGGTATCTGATGGAAAACGCATTTTTCTTCGATGCCGAATATGAGAAATTCGGTACGGATATCATCTATATCGCTGCGGCTTTCAGACAGGGGACACTGACGACATATTTGAATGGCACACCATACAGCTTGGCAACCAGGGAAACATTCCAAATTGAGAAACATTTCGCATTTCTATTCGGCTTGCCGAACGATCGACTACTCCGCGTGGGTAATCACGTACGAGCGGGTCACTGGAGAGATGTCACCAAGGCGGTGTCCCCGATTACAATAATCGACAGCATATATGTTCGCCGGCCGGTACTATCGATACCGATTATCGTGACTTGGGACGATGATATGAATGGGAAATTTTTCGATGGATATTTTCAAAACGATTGGGATAATAGTAAGGGGTTGGTATTGGTATTGGATAATGAGCGAGTTTCCATGCCAATTCAGTGGTACACACTGACCGGCAGAACGTGCGGGAAATATGTACATTATGACATGTTTCGAATACCGTCGCGTAAGCGACTGTTCACCTATACCGTTGTCACAACCGATTCGCAATACTCGTGTAAGAGTGAATTCACATTCGAAGATTTCCACGACGTTTTAGGGTGTAATGTCAATCACGAACAAACTACATCTTGTGAGGGTAGGAGTGTGAAATTGCAATGTATGATGACAATTGTAATGAACATGTATCTTTTCGCTCAATAAAGATTTTATTATTTTCCCTTCTCTTTCAATTCACATACGAATTTTTTCGACGGATCAATTCTTGATCTTGAAACACTAGCATAATAATACAGAACAAAATAATAATGATGATACGACTATTTCAATCATAATGAACAAATATCACCACACCTTTCTTTTCTTTAATTCGAAAAATGAAATTGTACAATATTTTCTTGTCAAGGAATTGATTTATTATAAACAAATGAACGCATCACATTACGTAGTATACATTGTAATTTTCTACTGTTATTTTGACACGATTGTTCGTTTTTATATCCGTGAGTCCTGTTACATCCCAACACGAAATGAAAATCGTTTAGAGTAAAATGATCTTTAGCGACGAAATGTTGATCGGTTATTTCCACAGTATGAGTCCATATCTGAACATTGGCGGGCAAATGATACATTTCATATCGTACGAAATTATCATATTTGTGGCCCATTAATGTACACCATTCGATTTTGAGCGATTTAAGCCTAAGCTTTGAATCATCGTCACTAAGATATCCATTAAAAAAACTTGTATCGTTCACATCGCACCAACTTATGATAATAGGCGACGATGTCGGTGACGATCTCCGAAAACGATAATAGGAAGAAAATGAACGCTTACGAATATATTTGATCACCTCAATTGGACAAACTTCTCCCAGTGTGCAGGCATAAGCACCTGTACGTTTATTTTTAACGGAACGAATATATTGTTCCTCTCTAATAGCTAGCAAATCTTCCAATTCTTCTACTTTTGTAATGTTCTTTCTGGTCGTTGAATTGAACGGCTCGCCGTTCGAATATACGGGTCGATCTCCATCTCCGTGTATAACCGCTACTGCCAAATATATCGTATCTGCATTATATTTTTTGTATTCTGTGTCGATAAAAAACACTTCATCTACTAATTTATAATAGTTGCTCTTGGTGCACGTATTGAAAGTTTCTTCCATATCGCGATCTTTGGCTTTTCCGTATAATGCATTCTGCCACACTCGGATGCATTCATTTCCGAAACATTCTGTCGACAGCGATTCGATATCATTTTGTTTTTTTGGCAATTCTTCCGATGGATTCATTATAGTACACTCTTTATCAGCACGGTATGTTCGGTTACTTTCTTCTGGGATATTGTCGCGCTGAATCGATGTTTTTGCTTCAATATTCGATTTGCACATTTGACTGGAGAAACGCGACTGTGATTTATCCACCACATGTTTTGCACGGCATGTCGACTGAAACTGAATCGACATGTATGTCGCAGCAGTACTTATACGCTCGCGAGGTGATGGGCGATATCGTATCGGTCGTTCCTCGTTTCGAACGTCGCTATAAATGTAACCTTATATGTATAGACGAGTATCTCACCACTCAATCTTGCTCGAAATGTTGAAGGGGTGAAATTTTTATCTCATGATAGTCACGTTGGCTGTGACTGGGTTAAATAAATTCACATTTAGGGAATAAATAATATATTAAGGGTATCTAAACAGTACATTGCCATGTTTATCTCCACGATTGATACAACCACATTTTGCAAACAATTTTTCTGAACTACTATTCGAGCAAAATGTTGAAAAAGCGTTCCCCTTCTTGATGAACCTTACTAATTTGGCTGCATATCCTTTTCTACGGTACTCATTCATGGTATAAATGAAATTTATCATCTTCGGATTTCCATGTATATATAGAGGATCAAAATCCATACTAGACATCAGCACAAAAGAAACTAGTTTATCATCTACGTGTAATATATAACATTTCACCCCCTGGTCTTGGTACCACGTTTCAATAATGCAGTCTGTAATCTTATTTTCTTCGAGATCCAACTGCCGAATTTTCCTGATCGCATCCTCTCCATATGAAACTGTTATTTCCATGACTTATATTGAGATTTTCAAACGAACTGGAAATTATCCAAAACTACCTTGTACCGTGTCGGAAACACGAAACTTTTGGAAATTTGCGATCGTTTGTATCGACTTATACGCGAAATTTCCGCCTTGTATATATAGAATGTGAAAATTATTTTTACACCTACAGATATATCTAATACAAAGCGGCTGCATTCTACTGATCAAGTTCTTTCAGTCGATGCTTATAAAGCTATATTTTGGCGCTCCCATTTCCGCCGATCGAGTGGTACACACTGACCGGCAGAACGTGCGGAAAGTATATACACTATGACATGTTTCGAATACCTTCGCGTGAGCGCATGTTCATGTGTACTGTTGTCACAACCGATTTGCATTACTCGCATAAAAGTGAATTCACTTGCGATGATTTCCACGACGTTTTAGGGTGTAATATCAGTCACGAACAAGATTCATCTTGTGAAACTAGGAGTGTGAAATTGCAATGTATGACACAAATTGTAATAAACATATATCTTTTTGCTGAATAAACGATTTTTCCACCAATATTTTAGAGTTTCATGACGGTGTGTTTTGGTGGCAAAGGCATTTTACCGAAACATTTCAAGCAAGATATCGACGATGAAACGCTTGTTTGAGCATTTCGACGGCGAGTTTTTTATTCCTGTCATAACTGAAATCTTTTTCCGGTGTTCCATTTCCAAAACAAACCAACACGGAATCATCATCATCTTCAGCGGGCAATAACTGATTTACCACCTTATCTTCTGATTTACGACGTAGAAAAGCTAGAGTTGCCAACGTGCCATTCGTTCCTATTTCTGCACGTAATTCTTATTCGAGAAATTAAAATGTAAAATATTTTATGAGGAACATACTCTGTCGGTCGAGATTCTCGTTGAACAGTTTTAACGATTCAGAGTTTTATAACGTGGAAACGTGTCTCACAGATGCTTTTCAACAAATACACACATAACAGAACATGTTACCTCTAAATGGGTTAAACCTGCCTCATCCACAGATTTAGTAATTTTATGAAATGTATGGTAATACACTACATACACTTGAAAATGGTCAGGATTTGGAAGTTCCACCATTAGTGAGCTCGTCTCATGGTGTCAGTAATTATCCTCCCGATTAGTTTCAATGGTAAAACAAGAAATAAACGAGACAATTATATCAATAATTTTATTCAAATAATTTACACTTTTTTCCTTGCGGACAAGATGGCCGACTACGATTCCTGGCGAACGTTTTCTCGATTTCGTCCATCAATCTGCCGACCAACTCGAATTTCAATATGTCATAGCGATCGTAGGCACGATGAATTTCCGGATCCAGAGCCAACCGATCCACATAGTATTTGAAAAAAATACAAATCAGATGCTGATGTGAGAAAACAGTTCGTAATGCCAACATTTTCAACGTTCTCGGTGATTTCGTCAACTGTACGAAAAATTCGAAAAGATCAGTCGTTCCAATTCTCTCACGAATGTGTTGTGTACGATTGTTGACGGCGATTCCGTAATACAGTGGGGTGGCGATGAAAGGATACAGTAATGAAATTGCTATGAAAATCGAACAGAAATTATTGCGATAGCAGTGTACTTTCAAGTCCTCCAAAAAATTAACATCTTCCTCGTTCGACTGCAGATTATTATGAGTGGCCAACAAAAATATAACGGCGACAGTTGCGATTTTGCGATAAATTGGATTACTATAGAACTTAATTTTCGTGTGATCAGCCGAACAAAAACGAACGAATGTCATCATCAATTTACGCACATGACATAATTCCGTCAAGTAAGTTTTTATTTTTAATTCTCTCAGATTATCAAGTAACGATCGCAACTGAATTTTGTAAAATGTGGGTTCCGTGAACAACATCCCATTTACGGCCAACGTGACCGTCATGAGATACGAATTTCATCCTTATGTGAAACATAATTTTGAAATCCCGCCAGACGAACAAATTTATCCGGCGTTTTGCAACGATAATCGATTAACTCCAAACCAACCAAAATTATGTTACGCGCAGCATTAACGTCACGATTCCAAACGATTTTACATTTTCGGCAAATTTGAAATCTATGATCGTGATATCGTCGTCGCTTCGTATCGTTTCTATTTATGGTGGTGTGTTTCGGTGGTAACGGCATTTTACCGAATTATTTCGAGCAAGATTGAGTGGTCAAATATTCATCAACACATATAACGTGACATTTATCGCGTCGACGATGAAACGCCTGCTTGAGCATTTCGACGGCGGGTTTTTTATTTTTGCCGTAACTGAAATTTTTTTCCAGTGTTCCATCACCAAAACAAACCAACACGGAATCATCATCTTTGGCGGGCAATAACTGATTTACCAACTTATCCTCTGCTTTACGACGTGAAATGTACGAATCCCAACCCAAACGTGTATATTTCCGCGTAGCGTAAATTTCGCAACTGGACGATAAGAAATGCAGTCTGTACAAAATGTACTCCACATGAGAGTTGAAAGTAACACCACATTTCGGAGAAATAATTATTTTTTTATCTCTGTTTATACTTTCACGATATTCAAGCAGACGTCTTTCAAAGTTTCCCGACATTTTTCTCCGCTTACGTCGTCGAGCACGCTCTTTACAACAATGTTCTTTGAACGTAGCCGATTTTAACACGTAATTGGTTTCTGTTCGAGTTTCCTTATCGATATAGCACGCGCCGATATAATTAACGACCCCCGGATCGATTCCCAAATACTTGGTGAAACTTGAACTAGCCACTGTAGTCTCGGGTTTTATGTTCGTCTCATTTCGCCTTTTTTTCTGCGGTTGTAGAATTGTTGATCGCCCGTATTTATTCATCATGATGGAACAATCGATTCCGTTGGTGGAAAAACTCATGGCAAATGAAGTCCGCTGCTTGTGGGGCTCGATCTGCATAGTTATGTCGTCGAATTCGCCGTAAACTGAGTGAGATAGATCGAAATATTGCCACCAATATTTTGGAGTTTCATTCGTGAACTCGGAAGCGTTAGTTTTGTTCGGTAGCAATCTTGTACTACTCAATAATTCTTTCAACGCCATAGCGTTATAAAGCAAATGTTTTCGGCCAGACGAAAATATAGGAAACGCCGAAAAGGATTTCATCTTTCTCTCTTCGAACCATCGTCCCAACTCGAAAGTGATCGGTACCAAATTCCACCAGTCATTTTCTATATTGATGAATTTTTTGTGATAGTCGAAACAGAAATCTTCATAGAAATATCGGACGAGTCGATCGTAAAAATGGACCGTGATACAATTTTTCATATTGGTTTCGTGTTGCTTGACACACGAATTAATCAAGTATGTTCGTAATCGGCCGTCGTATAATAACGTTTTATCTGGCCGCATAGCGAAATATTCTTCGTCCAACGCAACGCGTTCTTTCTTTTGTCGTTTGCCCTGAAGATGGTAGTAGAAATCTTTTAGGTGACTGATGGAAAACTGTCCGATCGGAAATTCGTTACGATGTAACAATTTTGTATAATGAAAACTGACGTAGAGCGATGCTTCGATGGTCAATTGAGAAATTTCCAAAACGTCATCCTCGATTTGCTGTCGTAACTCTGGACGTCTGCAAAACTTACGGAAACCGCGTTTTATCGTGAACGTCTCGGTACAAGTATTTACCGTGCTGAATCTATGTTTTTGCTTCAATATTCGATTTGCACATTTGGCCGAAGAAACGCGACTGTGGTCTAATCCACCACATGTTTTACAAGGCATGTCGACTGAAACTGAATTGACATGTGTGTCGCAGCCGTACTTATACGATCACGAGCGGTGGGCGTTAACGTTTCGGTCGTTCCTCGTTCCGAACGTATTTTACATGTACGAAATAGAATCGAACATATCCACTACCGAACAAAATTCATCATCTGACGACTTCAACGATGCATAATTTTATTACACGTCGATAGAAAAGATAGAGTTGCCAACGGACCAGTCGTTCCTATTTCTACAAATATTTTATGAGGAACAAACTTTGTCGGTCGAGCTTTTTATCGAACGATTTCAACGTTTAAGAATTTCTAAACCAGCACATGTTCCTCGTCATGCACACTAGCGTTATCGAGAAGCAGTTTTATATCGAGTAAAATTTGTTGGAACGAAATTTCACCGGCAAATTTCTTCGAGCTGCAAAAACTTTTAACGTAACTCTCGTTCGAGAAATGAATTTTTAAAATATTTTTTGATTAACAAACTTTGTCGACCAGGTTTCTTTCTCATCGATAGAATATCAAAACCAGCATATGTTCCTCGTCATGCGTACTCGCTTCATCGAGAAACAGTTTTATATCGAGTGAAATTTGTTGGAACGAAATTACACCGGCGGATTTCTTCGAGCTACAAAAACTTTGAACGCAACTCTCGTTCGAAAAATGAAATCGTAAAATATTTTCTGATGAATAAACTTTGTCCGCCTAGAATCTCTCGTTGAACGATTGATTGTTGAAACGGAATCTCACCGGTGGATTTCTTCGAGCTGTAAAAACTTTTAACGTAACTCTCGTTCGACGAATGAAACAGTTTTGTCTCGAGTGAAATTTGTTGAAACGAAATTCCACCGGTGGATTTCTTCGAGCTGTAAAAACTTTTAACGTAACTCTAGTTCGAAGAATGAAACAGTTTTGTCTCGAGTGAAATTTGTTGAAACGAAATCTCACCGGTGGATTTCTTCGAGCTGTAAAAACTTTTAACGTAACTCTCGTTCGACGAATGAAACAGTTTTGCCTCGAGTGAAATTTGTTGAAACGAAATCTCACAGGTGGATTTCTTCGAGCTGCAAAAACTTTTAACGTAACTCTCGTTCGAGGAATGAAACAGTTTTGTCTCCAGTGGAATTTGTTGGAACGAAATTCCACCGGTGGATTTCTTCGAGCTACAAAAACTTTGAACGAAACTCTCGTTCGAGAAATGAAATCGTAAATTATTTTATGATGAATAAATTTTGTCCGTCTAAAATCTCTCGTCGAACGATTCAGTGTTGAAACGAAATTCCACCGGTAGATTTCTTCGAGCTGCAAAAACTTTGAACGTAACTCTCGTTCGATGAATGAAACAGTTTTGTCTCGAGTGAAATTTGTTGGAACGAAATTCCACCGTTGGATTTCTTCGAGCTGCAGAAACTTTGAACGTAACTCTCGTTCGATGAATGAAACAATTTTGTCTCGAGTGAAATTTGTTGGAACGAAATTCCACCGGTGGATTTCTTCGAGCTACGAAAACTTTGAACGTAACTCTCGTTCGAGAAATGAAATCCTTAAATATTTTCTGTTGAACAAACGTTGTTCATCTAGAATCTATCGTCGAACGAATCCCCAAAGTTATAAGTTCCTCGTCATGCGCACTAGCGTCATCGAGAAACAGTTTTGTCTCGAATGAAATTTGTTGAAACGATATCTCACCGGTGGATTTCTTCGAGCTGCAAAAACTTTTACAGTTGTGACGACTCGTCATCACGTGACGTATACGTTACGTATCACGGGGGCAACGAAAATCGTGGAACGCAACTTCCAGCTCTCGCGAGGAGCTAGCGCTAAGTCTAGACAATGAACGGGGCTCCACGTACCCCCATAGCACCCCATGCACCCCTATATATATATATATATAATATATATATATATATATTATATATATATTTATAACCTCCGCGACGGCCTGCTCCTTCTGACTACTACGTTGTTCTTACTCTGGTCAAGGAGGTTTAGGATCGCGGGCGAGAAGCTTGCTGATTATATAGTTAATTTAGGGTCAGCTGAGTGAATACTCGATTCTCATTGGACTAGAGCCGTTCGACGTCACGAAAATCCTAAAATCTACTGATTTCTGACGAAAATCACCGTAGAAGGGGTAAAATTTTGATCAGATTCACTTCAGAGTTCTGAGAGCGAAGTCGATTGAGGTTAGATTGTACAATATTAAACCCACCCCATCCACAGATTTTGTAATTTCTTGAAAATACATAGTATATCTATGGTACGTTTCACACTGCACGAGTTATATGAAAGTTTGAGAAAACTCTACCAGATGGCGTTCATCTGCTTATTGTAATAAATTGATATAACATTTCGATAGGTGGCGCTCTCCAAGTTGTCACATCGGAATTGCATTATATTTCGAAAGATGGCGCTTTTTACGTTACTCTGACGAAATTGCATTACCTTTCGATAGATGTCTCTGAATTTCATTGTCGAGTCATCGAAAAATACTGTGAGGCTTACACGCGCGGTTTTATTGTATCGTTAGATGTATTTTTACAATTCCAAGTAGTCACACGGGAGATGTATTGAAAAGAGGGGTAATAACGCGTATATAAGTAGAACAGTTGTCAATTAAATTCATTCGACAAGTTCTAACACAGCGACTATTTCGAAATATGGAACGTACCGGTGTAATTCAATTGTTAGAAACGTTCGTGTGTTTGATTAACGTGGGATGGCATTTGTCGGTGACGAATCGTGAGGCGGTATGGGACCTGCTAAAATCCATACGAAAAATGGTCAGATACCCCGCATTCAGTTTCGCAGAATTGGCAGAAATGGAACAGATGTTCAAAGAATTGGAAAGGTCAATATCGTCGTCGTCGTCTTCTTCGTCGTCGCCAGTTCTATCGGGTCTCGATTCGAAACCCGGCCCTGATAATTTGTCAAAGTTGAACGTTTTCATCAATTTAAAATTTTTACGTGTTTCGGGGGAAGCAAAGCATATCTTATCGTCCGGGATGTGTACGACGGACAAGGATTTCGAATCGAGCGGAAATCCATACGACGTGAAGAACAACAGTCCGCTCAGCGATACGTCGCACTTGATGGACCTGATCGTTAAATTACCCGACGCCGTTAGAGCCGTGGCGAGATTAGCGTTGGAAAAATCGATACGGGCGAGTGCCGTTCAATCGAATTCGCCGCAGGATATGTTGCAGACGCTATACCGTTGGAATGCTAGACCGAGGAAAATCGAGTTTATATCCTACAACGACGATACGCACATGTGTTATCTGCATCTCGTGTCTACGTCGGACGAGCCGACTACTTGTTGCGAATCGTGCAATAGACCGTTCGATTTGAACGTTGAGGATGCCTTTCGTAACGAGAAATACCGGTGGGTGTGTGGCGACACAGATAGACGTACATCGAATACAGATCGCGTCGTACAAATTTATCGTCCCACGTGGTCCGTGTTGAAGGTGATGAAATTGGGAAGCAAGATACGAGCAACTATCGTGCGTTACAATACGGACGTAGTGAAGAGCGTCGATCTAGACACGAATGGAGCCTTTGCTAATATGGTGGACAACGAAATGATTTCGTTGCGGAAATGTCACGACTTCTTTGGGTGTACGTTCGCGGGATGCGAATCGCGATGGACTACAGCAACGGCACTGAGTAGTGCACACAACACGATGTGCGTGTTTCGTTCCATCGAGAAAATCGTCAACGCGCGTTCTACCGTTTCCACGTGTTAATAATCGAATGGACGGTCTGTGTGCGCTAAAAAAATATCGATTCAGTTGGGTCTATCTCCCAAAACAAAGCAGTCGACGACGGTGGCGCAGAACAAGTCGATCGAAAGAGAATATTGATTGCAAACGAATAGATGTTTTCGTCCGACGAAGAATCCGATCGGTCAAGTCTATCGAACCGATCGACGTATTCAACCATGGGATCGGTGACAATGCTTGAAGTTGAATATCTTCTAAAAGTGCAGCTTCCATCCGATGCATTCGATTTCAGAGTTCTGGATTGGGTTCAGGTGCGAGATCAGTTCATTTTCACATTTCATTGGGACGGAGTACTATTTTCCAAGTTTGTAAAATTGGCATCGCATACCGAGGCTGGCGACGTTTTACAACTACAAGTTTTCCGGAGAAGCGAGCTCCGGTTCGCCGTGAATCATTTTTTGTATGAATTGGAGTGGGAATCCGTCGATCACGACGAAATAGCGACGAATGGGTACGAACTCCATGAAACGTACGTTCCGAACAAATTAGATGGGATATTCGTTGGATCATCCACTCTTTCGTTTCTCGACGTCTGTACACCGGAAGAATAAAATCTTGAATTTATTTTTTTTATTTTATTATACGCTATTCCCCTTCCTATTCTACGATCATAAATTTCAAATTTGTCGAAAATGTAAAATTATGGAGATTATTACGCGTAGTAAAATATCGAAGGGACGTTAAATGATTTTGACAATTCTGCGTATTTGTTGTACGTCGCAAAAACGCCTCGTATATCCGAACTGAATAAAATATTGTGACAAAGTACAAAAGTCCCGTACAGAATCCAAATCACTATCAGAAGCTCCATATCGGACTTATAATTGAAATTTATAGTTTCGACGCTATACGTGTCGTGCGCACGATGGGGTACCGGGTTCCCCATAAGGCACCCTCGAAAAACGAGCAAGGGACATATCCGCCCCGAGCGGATATGAACCAACGGTCGCGGGTGCCTTATGGGGGACCGGGTACCCCATCGTGCGCACAAAGCGTATAAATATTGGTCCCTCGAACGAGTAAGGGCATCGGTTGCAGAAAATATAACCCATTTACAGCCAACGTGACTGTCATGAGATACGAATTTCACCCTTATGTGGAACTTAATTTTGAATTTCCGCCAGACGAACAAATTCATCTGGTGTTTTGCAACGATTCCACGATTCCACGTGATTTTACATTTTCGACAAATTTGAAATCTCTGATCGTGACGTCGTCGCTTCGTTCGGTGGGTATATTTCGTCGAGTTCATTGTCAACTTTGGTTGCTTCGCCCCATTCGATATATTCTAAATCACTTTAACTCATTTACCGCCAACCTGACTGTCACGAGATACGAATTTCAAAATTATGTTTGCGCACTCGCATCACACACAAAAAAAAGATGTGATGAATATAATTTATATTATAATTTATATTTAATTTTAGAATACAGTAAATTCATCAGTATCCCGCACTAACGTTAAACAACTATTTTTCGAAATAATTTACTTCTATAGAATACATGTTTTTCTTCCATTTATAATTCAGACGCTTCCGTCGGAAATGTCGAATCGGGAAGACAGGTTCAACTGAAAAATGAATAAAACATTATAATCCGAACAATCTTCAAAACATTATATCACCTTTGATGATAACGTACGGAATTTCCGTCCATCTCACGATTCTCTTCCCAACAGGAGCGTCCAACACTTCCCGGTCCTTCGACAATTGAACTGAAATAGTTTTATTATTTCGATTTTATATGGGATGTGGATACTCACAAGCTGTCGGTGACATCTATATGAATGACTGCACGTGATTATCCTCGGACTGTATTATTTGTAGTAAGGCCGTGTGTGACGTTGAACGGGGCTAAGCTGTTAATCGAATGGATGTTTTTACATACATGACTCTCTTTTATATAGGTAATGATTTCATAATTGCACTTTGCACATGTAGAAACAGTTTCAAATATACAACGAATGTTTCTTGTTATTTTAATTGGTGATACGATGTTAGCGTTTGTTGTTCGACGTACGCATACAACTAGTGTTACTATGAGTGGCTTCAAAAACGTATATAAGCGCCGTTGAACAGATACATAAGTCAGTTGTCTCCGATTGAGCATACACGACGCATGGCCTAAAAACGTATACAGAAGTCAGTTGTCTCCGATTATCCGTTATACAAAGATTTACAGTTCATACAAATTCACCAGCTATTATCCAGTTCTGTGGAAATTTTATATTTTGGTGAATTTTTCAACCCGTTAAAAGAAGAATGGTCACCTTTCGGACATACTTTGATGATGACAACATCGTAGATATTAAAAATTTTGTTTTTGATTGTATTTCGTGAAGGTACTTTAACAAGAGGTCATCAAATTTCGAAATTCGTTGCCTTCAACAGTAGAAGATGTGGCTTTTTGATTCTGCACGTGTTCCATTGGATATATACTCTTCGTATCTTGCGCTAACGTTAAACAACGATTTTTGGAAACAGTGAATTCAAAAAAGTTGACAACTTGTTCCTCCCATTCAGTATGAACACAGTACTGCGTTACGTATAAAAGAGTTCCTGATTTTAGGACTGGAATCATATTTATCTGCGACTGTTGAGGATGTCAATTTCCGATAAACTAAAGGTCTTCTCCTACTGGAAGTTGTATTTGTCGAGATAGTTGGCTTTCCAGTTCTCAACATGCTGCTCTTGAATTCGCTCAGTCCCAGCCTGATGTTGGTTGATTTAGAGAGGTATTTTCAGCATCTCAAGCATTGAATAATATTCCTCGGTTGATACCACATTCACGATGAGAATGTTTTTCACATTCGTATCTCGATCTAACGTTAAACAACGATTTTTCAAAATAGTTTGTTAGAGTAATAGATGGTGAAAGGTTATAAACTGGAAGGATACACGTAGTTTCCACCAACTTCTACTCTTGGTGATCTGCTATTCCACTAATTACTCTGGGTGTCAGGTTTAATAGGCCAATAACTGGGCGTAAATCTTCGTACTTCGCATTAACGTTAAACAATGATTCTCCGTAAAAGTTTCCAAGTTGCTGGTAGTGGAGTGAAAGAGCATATAATTCTGTTGCTAGTCGACATGTAATATGATGATGAAGGTCTTCTCCTACTGGAAGTTGTATTTGCCAGAATAGCTGGCTTTCGAATTCTCAACATGCTGCTCTTGAATTCGCTCAGTCCTATCCTAATTTTGGTTGATTCTGTCATAAAAAATATCATGTTTCTATGATATATTTGTTTTCCTTTTCGTTTTACAAACTGGTTGATGTCCAATAGTGAATTCAAAAAAGTTGACAAATTGTTCCCCCCATTCAGTATGAACTCCTCGGTTGATACCACGAGGACTCGATCAATATAACTATTGCTATATTCATTTCTTTGAAGTTAATAATAGAAAATTTATTGTTATATCGCAGAGCTTGTGCGTATACAGCTAATATATGAAAATGTACTTTCTCCAATGTTTAATTTTTTTTGTGATATATTTCAAAGGGAAATATTTGAGATACGTCTTCTGTTATAAAATGTTTTGTAAAAATGGTATATCAGAATAAAATACAAATGTACTCTATAATGTTTAATTTTATCTTCTGTTATAATATCAGAATAAAACACAAATGTGATACGAATTTCACCCTTATGCGATTACCAGTTTCATTTTTCGAATGACAGTTACGTTCAGAAAGAAGAACGGTTGATACGTTGACAATCATCTTTTTCTGACGACAAATCACGTAGAAAAGTGGGAATTGTTAGAGTTGATCGGTAAGAAATGAATTCGACAAATTTCATTCACTAGCGAATATTTTACAATTTCAATTTCCGAACGATAATAACGTTCAACAAGAGGAGCGATTGATACGTTGACAACCGTCGTTCAAAAAGTAAAATTGTAAAATATTGTCCGATGAACAGAAGCTGTCAATCCGTTATGTGTCATATTTCAAAAACTATTCCTAGTTTCCAAACAAATTCTACATCTACTTGTATAGTAATAAATAATTCGTTCATCTGATGGAGTTGCAAAATTATGTTCCGCATAAAGATGGAATTCGTATCTCATGACGGTCACGTTGGGGATAAGTGGGCTATATAACTACCGTTGAACAGACACAAAAGGCAGTAGTCTCGAGTTGAGCATACACGACGCTTCATTATTTTTCGGGACGTAAGCGATGAACGTGCCATATAATACTTTCGTTCGCGGTGTGTTAACTACCGTATACGATGCCGAAAAATGTACCAGTGTGTGCCCGAGTGTGATGGAAAATATAAAAATGTTTCAATCGCAATTTCCCTCTAAAAATTGGATGATCGTGGGTCAATTTGTATCGTTTTTGTTGGGGGAAATTGCAGATTATGATTCTGTAGAAATTTTATATTTTGGCGAATGTTTCATCCCGTCAGAAGAAGAATGGGCACCACTCGGAGTCGAAGACGATTCGGACAGCAGTATAGTCTACAGGCATAAGCAGACGGGGTTTTTGTTGTGGCAGATTGAATACGTTAGTGCGGTATTCACATCATATATAATGGAATGTTTCTTGTTGTTACGTCAAAGCTATTCGCCTTCTTGCAGACTCGCATTCCTACCACATCGTTGGGAAATAATGGATGTACGCTGTGGGAAGAAACGTTCCAAACGTCGAATAACGACCAATAGCAAGAAATTCCCACTAACACTGCAGATGTTGTGTTTGAATATTGCCACTTGACGATCTACGTATTCAACAGCTCAAGTCAGAAGTCTCTGATAGAGCGTACACGATGACGAAATTTTCGTTCGTGGCATTGTGACCACCGTTTAATTTTTGATCCGCTCGGAGAAGAGTGATAAACGAAATGGAGATAACACGTGAAACGTTTGTGCGCTCCGTGTTATCCACTGTATATGACGCAAAGAAATTCACAAAATTGTGTCCGAGTATGATGGAAATTGTAAGATGGTTGAAAGCCCAACTTCCGACGAAAAATTGGTTCATTGCGGGGGAATGTGTGTCATTCATGATTGGAGCTGCTAATAAATTCAATTTGGTGTCAGTGTATCACTTTGGCGATAATTTTGTTCCATCTGACGAAGAATGGTGTCGGCCCGGATGGAATCTGGGAGGGTATGTGACATACATAAATATATACCTGGGAATGAAACTGATATTATATGTGGATCCTCGCGTCGACTCGATGTTCACGTCGTACATGTTGAAGTGTTTCCGGGTGATACGTGGAATTGATGTGACACCCCACAGGGTTGCGTTTTTGCCGTTCCGCTGTGAGATAATGGACTTGCGTGGTATGGGAAGTCGTTACAGGTGCACGGACGGCGACAAAACGGTGTCGAGCGGAGCATCTCCGCCAACTCTGCAATTGTTATGTTTGGATCGCATATTATGAATTGAATTGAATAAAAATACCGAATGAATTGTTGTTTTTTTTCGCCTTCCTCGTTCACAGTATTGTATTTTCTGCTATCAAAAATCGCAAATAACGTTCCCCACTGAAATATTAGGTGTACAAAAATGGATAGCGTACACAACGCGGAATCTGCGTGATGGATATTTTGTTGTTGTTATCGTACTTGCGCCCGAACGAAGTCAGTGTTAATCCCGGAGCACACTCGCAATCGGAAGTGATCGGATAATGAGTATGAACGTTCATGCGGACGAGGGAACTCGACCCTCCGCTACATACCCCGTCCACCTGTTCGCCGTTGTCATTCATCAAGGCGGGAAAGAGCGAAACGCATTTCCAAAAAGCGTTAGAAAATTGAACGTCCGCATGTAGTAGAGCGAATACCCCCTTGATGGTATTGCATTGCTTTTTCTGGCGAATAGAAGTTCCAGCATTATTATCGTCGTCGTCGTTCGCTGTATCATTTTCCTCGTTTCTCGGCACGCACAAGCGCGTATCCGAAGAACATTCGTAAAATCCATTATACGCACTGCTACACGAGTCGATACAATCTTGATTGTGAGTACAACGTACGGCATTACTAGCACAATCGGCAACGTTCGACTTCTAAACGAATCGTTGTAACGATTCAATTTTTGTCGTCACATCTACACGTAGAATTTTATTCGTTTCTATTTCTATATTCGCAATGCGTCTATTCATTCCGGATATTCGTGGCAATATTATGAAATTACCGATAACGATGACGCTGACGACGACGACGATGATAATGATGATATTAGCGCGAACGAAGATCATAGCTATCTCTTACGTCTACTCGACGTTATCGATATCTAAGAATTTATCGGCTTTGTTGTACATCATAATTTTCGATCTTTTGATGGCATATCCGACTATCGAATGAGCCGCACGGGGCTGACTCGTACGCGTGTCAGACGAAGACGACGGTATCCTATTGTAATATTCACCGACTATATAATCGATATCGCTCTTGTCGTTCGTGAAACGATAACAACCGTTGCCGAATCGACCGGTGTTACCTTTTAGATAGTCGTCGTCGTATTGCAAAGTGGCGACGGAAACGTCGTTACTACGACAGAAATAAATCGATTTGTCAGGCGTGTGCGTCAATAAGCATTCGCTATGAGCGAACGGTACGAAAGTGAACGCATCGAAAGCACAAGGATCGGGTACTTTACGCGCCTGCGGATGACCGAACTTCTCCCTGAACGTCGGTTCTATCGCGTCGTCGGTTACGTTCAACGAAGTGATGTTCTTGGGGTAGACGGTTTCGTCGTAGCTTTCGGACGAATGCTCGGCGAACGTGGATTTTCTACACACGGGATGATTCGTGATCGGATCGCGATCGGGAAAAGTGCCCGAGATACAACGATCGCACGATAACTCGTCGATTATGTTCACGTATCGTGTGGGATCGCGCCAGTCGGGGCCGATCAATTTTCCTCCAGAGCAAGCGGTCGGCACGTCACAATCCGAATCCAACAGGATCTTTTGACTGATAATTTCCGGATATTTACACAAACAACTAATTTTGTAGCCGGCAGCTTCCGTGTGCGGTTTGACTAGTACGCGATCGCCCGTATTCGTGTTACAAGGATCCAATCGAATAACGCCGTCACCGGAAGCGATCGCGGAAGATGATCCAGACGACGACAACGACGACTCGTAAACTTTCGAAGCGTTGCTAGATACTGGAGTACAATAACCGAGATCGGCATTTTCGTGCACGTCATAGATTCTACTACCGGTCATGGCGCCCGTTTTCTTATCGATCGTGACAATTTTAATAGGTTCGTCGTAACGGACGCATTTCGCGTTCGGCTCGTTACAATACGTACACGAATCCGCGTCGAACCTGGACGCCTTCAGAGAACAAGTTCTCAAAACGCTATCGCAATCCAAGCCGGTCGAATGTAACTTTTCGTTTGTTACGCCGTTACGATAGAGATTCGAGCGAATCGTTTCGTTGACCGGATAATACTTGAAATCTTTTTATTTTTGTTTTAGCCACAGCGAATTGTCGGAGAACTTTTCCAGATTTCCGATCAACATCGTATTCATGACGATAATGATAAATATTATACAACAGAAAAATACGGGCATCCTATTATATATATACGTGATAGTTCTTATGGAAGCGTATCGAACAAAAATCGTACGTATAAGAACAGTCGAGAGACGCTAAGGAGAAAAGGGAGCGATAATATGGATCGCGATTTGTTACCGATCACACGCAACGATCTCTATATGGGATATGTACGTGAACATTTTGGACCTCACGTATCTTTCGTTTTTTCTTATTGCATAATTTTATCTTCCATATTGATTTGTACGTTTTTTTGTTTGTATTCCACGTTCGGACTTTCGTCGCCACGACAATCGTTATCGTCGTCGTCGTCGTCTTCGTCGTTATAAGACGATATTTGATATTTTTCTTCACGTGCCGGACGAGATACACCGACCCGACCCCTTAGCTAAGCGGAGATACCTGTTCGAATCGTGTTGTTTTTTTTTTGTAATACGAACGACGGAATGGACACGTTAGCCAAAGGTTTGAACAAATTGAGACGTGTCGATCGAGGAGTAGCCGACGTGTCCGAAGGTTTAGCAGCCCTGAAACGTTTGCGAACGAACGAATTTAGCGTTGACGCGTTATCTCGCGGAGCCGGTCGTCGCATCCCTGTCGACGTTATACAGCCCATATCGCACGTATTACGTACGTTGATCGACGATGTCGAATTTGTTAGGTATACCGGTGAAAACGCCGGCGAATTGTATCGGCCCCTATCGAAAACTGTCGTCGATATCGACGAGAGCGCTCCGTTAGATAATATAGCGCATCATTCACGACGTGGCGATTTGGATTATGTTATCGACCGTTATCGAAACGTACCCGTCGAAAATAGATCGTCGGTCGTCGATGGGCTCGTAAACGATTATTTGGATAAGGTCGAAGTGAAGGAGGTATTCAAAAAATTAGCTGTAGAAAATTTTCCCGATCACGAATTCGATCGGATAATGTCCGCTAACGAAGTATCGTTGAAAAACGTCCTGACCCGTAACGAAGACGTACTAAATCGTAAAATACGTACCGATCTACCGTACGGCGGTTTAGATCATCTTTACCGGACGAATAAGAAATTTCGTAAATTGATAAACAATCTACAATCGCTACCGAAAAGAAGCGGAGGATGACGATATATCACCTTTAAGGGCATCTTCGTCACGTTGACCGTCGGCGTCGGTCTTTACGCTTTGTTCAGTCATATCGTAGAGATCGCCAAACGAATGGCCGGATGTTGGAGAATTTACACGACTCGTTCGGGTGAACTGGTAACGTGCAAACTGGTCCAATGCAGTTGTGCGCACGTCGAAGTGCAAGTGAAGAACACCTGTAACAATTTCGATAATAGTATATGTAAAGGATGGCCGTCGGAACTTATGGACGTCAAAGAGCCGGACCGGAGGCAACGTCGTCATTGCGATATCAACGCACCGAAAAATTCGTTACAATATTTGCCGATCGAAGATATGATCGATCCCAAGGATATTTACGTGTGTAAAGATACGCCGAATATCGGCACGTTGCTGTCCGACATCATCACGGAATTACCGAAGCAAGTATGGGACGGAATGACGGACACGGTCGGTGTGCTACTATACGTTTTCGAATTCTGCTGCGTGTTCGTACTGGGCGGTATATTTATAGCTATCGTGATGAAGCTTATCGACGTGTACGAAAAATTCGACGGTGGGAACGGGAACGATAAGAACGCTCACGCAGACTCGATAGCGGGAAATGACATCACGGGCAACCGTATAAAAGAGGCAGGATAATCGTACCAGAACATCAGTTAGTTCCTGCCTTTTGCTGTTGTTATAGTATTAGTGGTGGTAGTAGTAGTCGTAGTAGTAGTAGTCATCGTGTTCCAACCCAGTCATCCTCACGGCTATTATCAGTACGTACAGATTCATGTATAATTTCCGATTCGTTTCGCCGACGAACGAAGATGTACGGTAAAAATTTGGAAGAGGACGGAGATATCATCGATAGATCGCCGTCACCACGCTCGAATAAACCCGAAATGTCGTGTCCACCACCTTGTCCGAATAAGAATCATCATCATATACCTACGATACTACAGAAGAGACGCGAGAACGGAGTCGACGATAACAACGACACGGTACCGAAGTGCCGGAGCGATAATCCGTTCGCCGACATGCTCGAACGTCAATCGTTACCGAAGTGTCGGAGTGGTAATCCGTTCACCGACGTGCTCGAAAGTCAATCGTTCGATATCGAGTCGCCGGAATCTCTGTCACCTACTTCTCCGCCGGCATTTTCACCTTCGCAACGGACCCCGTCGACTTCGACAACTAACAAGAAACCATCGCCGAGTAACGTGGTTATCGACTCGGACCCCGACGAGGAGGATGTTATCGTCCAGGACATTATCGTCGACAGATCGCCGTCACCACGTTCGTATAAACCCACGATGTCGTGCCCACCACCTCGTCCGAACAAGAATCGCCATATACCTACGATACTACAGAAGAGACGCGGGACCGGAGTCGACGATAAAAAGGACGTGGTATCGAAGTGTCGGCGCGTTCAGTTATTCGCAGACGTGCCCGAAAGCCAACCGTACGATATCGAGTCGCCAGAATATATGCCACCCGGTAACGATGGATTTGGTTCGGCCGAAGACGATTTTGTTATCGGCGGCGGCGGCGGTGGTGGCGGCGGTGGCGGTGGTGGTGTTGTCGTTTCTGTATCGGGTATTACCGATAAAAAACGGTCCGATAACGTTCGGCGGTCGGACGAGAATAAAAGAGAACGCACCGACGATATAGTGGATTCTTACATGGAGCGGAATCAATCGATCGCCATGAAATATTCCTACATCGAAAAAGAACAAGCGAAATTGTGCGTGGAGAAAATATGTGGGAGTCGTACCATCGGGAACGTTGCGGCCAACGTGAAATCTGTAAAGCTGCCGATGATGACGAAATATCACGTCGGTGATACGGCCGATTTCGATAGAAATAACGAGAAACACATATCTAGCTATTTGAAAATGTTCTTTTTCACGTTGTACGATCGTAACTCACAATTGTGTGTGGACGCTTCGTTCGACCCATTGCCAGAAAACGTGATCGCCGGCATAACTGAAAAATTACGAGTAGCGTTTCCGATATCGAGAGATCGTAGCGATATAAAGTCGTCCAACACGAAAGCGTTGTCGTTCGATATAAACAATTTCGGTTACGGTTGCGTCGTTTTGGCGTCGCTATCGTCGCGCTCCACTTCCAATCAGAAGGAAGAATTCAGTTTCGATCTGATAAATCGTGCCGGTCTCATCACGACGAACATCCAAACTATCATGCGAGAAGGTTGTAGACAAATAATGAATCTCCGTGAAACGTGGCGCGCGACGTTGGACGCTTTAGACGCTGCCGACCACGACAACTACCAGCGTTCGCTGTCGGCGAGTGGAAAGTATTCGCGAGTGGTGGCACTCAACGAAAAATCTATAAAAGATGTACAATTGGTGGGAATCGCGAGACATTCGTCGTTCGACACCTTTATAAGTTCGCGTGATGAAATTACCGGAAGCGCGTTATATCTGCAGCCCACGACCGGTTTTACGAAAAGTGCGAACGCGTTCGGTTGTTTCGCGGTACAAGACGTGGAAGAACAATCGTATTTGACCAGTTGCGACCTGGAGGATTTGCGAGACGAACAAATTTACGTATCCGCTGTGAATTTCAAGCTATGCTGGACGGAAACTAATAATTGTTATCTGAAGGGGTACGTTCGCTGGGGATTTGAAGTACCATCTAATTAGTAGGCACAACCATCGCCACCGCCGGAGCCCCGTCAACATGAATAACGACGACGACGACGACGACGAAAAACTTAATATTATATAGCTTTGTTCATTATATAATAAAAATTATTTTTTAATCGTTTATTTCAATGTTCGATTTCCCGTTCGTACACGATTCTCTCCCGTTCGACGTTTTTCTCTCTCGTACAAAGAGAAAATTGTCGTTCTCGTCTACACATAAGATGTCGTCTTCGCACGTGAACGAAAACAAAATCTTACCCCGTTCGTCGCCTCGTCGTAATAACGATAAAAACTACTACTACGATGACGATTTCGGCGGCGGCGGCGGCAGTAATGGACACGGCGGTGACCGAAATCTACGAGAAAATCTTAAATCTTTAGCTCCGTCTGCGAACGACGTACCGTTCGATAAATACGTCGACATATTAGAGACGTACTACACTGATGCGTCCAATTTATTCTCGCATCAATACGTATGGTATATGAACTTTATTCAACCCAACGTGTATACTATGATTCTGGAGTCGGATCGTTTGAAAAAAGTGTACGCGAAAAAAACCAAACAAATTAACGACAACGTGCCCATCACATCTCTTTCGATATACGAACATTTACTCTCACGATCGCTACGCCACCCTCGAAGTGGCTGATGATATCAGAACGTTGACGAAAATGATAAAGTCCATTCCGATCGGTAGCGGCGAATTAACGTGGAAAGTGCGACAAGAGTATTCCCGAACGATAAACGGCATTTCTAAATCGTACATTAGCAATTTGAATTCGCGTACGACGCGACAGGAACGAACGAGTAAGAAAAAATTGAAATTACAAGAGGAAATCGGTAATATCGCGTTGTTTATTACGAACGAATTGGACGAGTCCGTGTTAAAAAGGTCCAATAAGTCGTTTCGTTCGATAATCGAAATTCTCGTTCGCTGGACGAATTGGACCGTCAATTTATTACCGATGGATAGACAGGATCAGATACGTAAAATATGTGAGAGATTCGATAAACAAAAACAACAACAACAACAACAACCGGAACAGTCGCAACAAAGTCGTAAGTGGACGACGAAAACGAACGAGATGTTCGAAATGTGCGTGAATTTCGTTTATCAGATACGTGAATTTTATTCGCGATCGAAATTGCTAAAAGACCTACCCGTGTCACTCCCGTCGTCATCGTCGCTCGTGAGTTATAACGACAAGCGCGACAACTCCGACGGTTACGACGACGACGACGACGACGACTAAAACGTATTGTTACATCGTACGTTGGCTTATATGGCGTTCGTCGAGTGGATGATCGAAACGTGTCGCGTATACGTTACAGATCTAACTATCGTGAATATAACGAATTTCGTGATAGAAACGATATGAAAGAACGAAAATATGATACAAGAGCATCGAGATCGATTGGAACGTTCGAAAAAGACTCCGAACGAAACGCCGACGCGATGGAATATCGTCACAACGAACTAGCCAACGAGAAGCGTAATTTAACTCAGACGATCGAAACTCAACGAGCGATCATGGCACAGATGCAGACGCAAATCGACGAATGTACGTCTGAGAGTCGACGAGCGAAAAGCGTTTACGACGAGAACGTCGTGACCGTCCAACAATTACGTACCGATTTGGTCGAGGCGAAAAGACAATTTTCCGAAGTCGAGCGTACTCGCGAATCGGAAAAACAAACCTACATAGAACAGATCGATAAGCACGATCGAAAGCTGGCAGAGTTGGATTCGCAAATCGCCACTCTCGAACAAAACGATACGTTACAACGCGAAAATATAACGCATTGTAATCGAATACGAGAAGAACTCAACCGGGAGAATAACGATCGGCTACAACGTCACGTTCAGGAATCGGAGTCGCGTCATCGATTAGAAATCGACGGATACGTGCAACAAATAGCACAGCTAAATACGAATCTGGTCGTCGCGCAAGAAGAAAAGAATCTCATGTCCAACGAAATGATTCGTTACGCGGAACAGCAAGATGCGTATTTCCGACAGCAGTGCGTCGCCGATCAGGAAAAATTCTTTCCGGGAGAGAAACGATACGAGTCCGTCATAGAAGCAAAACAAGATCGAATCGTACAGCTCGAACGTTTCGCCGAAACTTTGACGTTAGAAGTGAGCGAATTGAAATCTCGTATCGATACTTTCGATCGGTATATCGTCGATCTGGAAACTAACGTCGAGACAATCCGAACGGAACGTGACGATCTTCGGAATAAATACGATGAAATTATGCAAAATCAGAAAAAAATCGATAGCGGTGGGACGATGACGACGCTACGAAATGCAAGTTCCGGTAACGGAGCTGGCAACGACGATGACGACGACGATGAAACGAGGAAACGTCAAAAACAACAATCGATACTGATGAATCGAGTCGGCGAATTGTTGAACGGCTCCAGCGAGATTTTCGCCAATACCGATAAAGGTGGTGTCGGTGGTGAATTCCGCGCGTATCTACAGATATGCTTCGGAATAGCGGAAATAGTTTTATCCACGATGAAACAGTCGTCCGCTATTTTCCGAAGGATGCGAGCGATTCATGAAAATTTAAATTATAATTTAATATTGAATTTCAAATCGGAATTCGACGATATCGTCCTGGAATATAGACGGTTGAACGGTGGAAAGGGCATACCGGTGCCCACGACACGGAACGATCTTTTGTCGTTGATAACGAAATTCGCGTTCAGTACCGGCATACTAGCGCGAGAGGTGAAAAATGCTCAGATATGTAGACGATACAAACAGATGCGACATAAAATATGGATTACAAAACTGTCGGTCGACAAGTCGCATAAAATATTATCTTCGCTCGACTATCATAACCGATACATTTCTCGACGCGGCGACGATTCCAAACTCGATACGAAACGTGGAGGTGGCGAGGACGGTGATGGTAGCGTCGTCGAAAATACGAACGAGACAACTCCGTTCGCGACAGATTCGTCGTTTGTCGATTATTTTCTAGATACAGTTCTCGATAGTAGCGTACACGTTCCTAGCGGAATTCGAGACAGTCTGGCTGCTTACATATTCGAACAATATTTCGTCGGCCCGCTAGACAATAAGAGTTTGATCGAAGAAATCCTTCACGATGAAAGTTTTGCGTTCAAACTGACCGTCGGTCAGAAACGTTAGCGTTTCGCTGATTCGAATAGGTTCCGTTCGTATCGAACGACGCCTCGATCACGTACGTGATATGTAGAAAGGGAACGAGAGGGGGGGTGAGATTGTCGGATAACGTCTATCGATACGGATGTTACGAGATTTCCTATTCAGTAATGTGATGTCGTCGGAAGGAGACAAGTAGAAATTAAATTCGTTAGATCGTTCACCTGTCGTATATATATACTATGAATAATAACGATCACGATTATCATCGACAGATATTCTATTATCCGTCGAATAAATTCCGTATAGGATCTAAAGAAGGAACGAATTTTTTCAAACATAAATGGATCAACAAAACAGATCGTCACGGGGCGAAACGAATTTATAACGCATTCCCTAGCGACGTTTGTCCGTGTGAAATTATCGTAGCGTTCAACGTACTCGACGCTATCTCCTTCACGGACGACCGATTGGCCGGTAGTAACATTTCGACCGACGACGGAACGATAAGCAGGTTATCGTTCACCAACGAATACCAATTGAAAAGGCAATTTTTCTGGAAGAACATCGACCCCACCGTGGTAGCGTTCAATAAACATTTCGTTCGTACCTTCCACGAACGTTCGTTACCGCAGCATCAGCAACCGTCATCTTCCGCATCCCCGCACGACGACGTCGCCATCAACGGAATTTTGTCCAAATGTCGATTCAACACGGCGACGATAACGTCGTCGTCGTCGTCGTCGTCGTCATCGTCAAAATATAAGGATTATAATACGAAACGGAACGCCCCTCTTATCGCCAAACAGTCGAAACATATCAATAAACATTGCAATCGCGATCGAAACAATAGGAATAATATCGAAATTATTCGAGAACTTGCACGAGCATTAGGAAAAGATATCGAATACCTTTCAACCGGCGTCAATAACAATAACAACAACAACAACAACAACAACAACAACAACAAGACGAATATCGAAACACACCACCCCACGATCGCCTATGACGACGTCGTCCGGAGAGCACTTTTAAGATATTCACAAATCGATTATTTTCTACAATTCAACGTAATCCTAACCGACCCAAGAATGTACATATCGAAGATATCGAAGAATAAAAAATTCAAATTGCGAACGAAAATGTTACACGACGAACTTGTCGGTGACTGTATATCGTTTTGGGGTCTAACGATGGAAATTGAGGATAACCACGACGACGACGACGACGACGACGACGACAACGGCGACGACAACGACGACCAGAATCGTACCGTGATCCACGATTATGGACAGATGTTACCGATCAACGACAATCCGTCACACGAATGGTACAGATCGAGCTCGCAATGTAAACACGATAAGGGTTTCACCTATCGCTACGAACAGAAACGATGCAGCGACGAAATGATTCACATATCGAAATATTGTATCGTATGCGGTCGTCGTAATTTAGCGAAAAATGGTTGGATTGTACAAGTCGGAATAGTTTAAGAAATACAATAAATTTTTCTTGTATTATTGTTTCAATTATACAAAACGTGACCATCGTTAGAAATTCGATCATGTATACTTTTTCTGCGAGGCAGATTTCTCGCCGACGTCCACATGTAGAAATGGTTTCAACGATACAACAAATTTTTGTTATATTATTATTTCCATTGTACGAATTGCATTCAGTTTGATCATTATGCGTCGTATTCTAATAGCTATTCAAACTATTTTTACATGTACCCGACCATCAATAAATATATCTGATTGTACTATCTCGACGAACGGAAGTCGAAAAGTACTATAAATGGAAAGAGCCCATAACGGGCAGCATCATTTACGATTCAACAGAGCGTGAGATGACATCCGGTGTGTGCGAGATGAATAGTATACATGAATTGAACGGGGAAAGTTCCCAATACTATTACGATTCAACGTTCGATGGGCAGATGCTCGTAGGAGATCAACTACAACAGCAGTCTCAGCAGCAGCAACAAATACTGAATCTACAACTTATCGAGGTAAGTTATATTATTTCGTATGCGACTTTTTGTCGTTATTTTAAACATATTTTGTCGTAGAAGTTTAGCGCAGTATTGGCGTCGGACGAGCTGAGCAGTATGTTACCCGACCAGTCGCAGCCACAGGTACAACAAGGAACTTCGTCGATTGAGGCTGAAATGGTGTTTCCGAAACCACCAGAAACCATAGTACCTCTGTCGCAGCCATCCACGTCGTCGTCGTCGTCACGTCGATCGCTCAAACGACCTAGCCCTGAAGAAATATCGTCGCCAAGGACGTCTCGTCCGGTAGGGAAGATACAACAGGAGGTGGCTGTAAAAAAAGTCAGAATAGATTCGCCACCACAACCGTCGCCGTCGATATATGAATCAGACGCCGAATCCATCCGGTCCGTCGCAGCTACACAGAAATCATCGTCGTCGTCGTTGTCATCGGTGGTGAATTATCAACTAACGTTCAAAGACAAGTACGAAGTGTTCCGTTCGAGATTTTCACAGCTGTCAGAAATCAAGCAGAAATCGATGAACAAGATAATTCGTCGGTCCGGTAGTGTCGTTCTCACATTCGCTCTCGTCGAATATGGGGAAATTTATCATCCATCGGCAAATCTGCGAGAAATATACGACAGCATATTCAAACACAAAGAGGATGCCAATCACACCGTCCCCCACGAATTGCTACGAATGATACGTATGACGTGTGCGGAAGCGGAACACGCTGGCTGCGTTTGCTGTAGATGGACAGAAAGGAGATCGACATCGTCGACGACGACAACAACGGCGCAAACGCAGACTAGGGAAGAACCAAACATACGTCAACAGATACAGCCTCCACAATCGATTCAGAGAATGCATAACACACCACATTGCAATCGTATTCCGAAAATTAACTATTTCGCTGTATCGTTCACCCAGAATTGTGCACATGAAATAAACGTACCGCTGATGAGAAGCTATTTTTACAATAATCCAGACGGCACCGCCACCAACTCTATAAATATAAATATATTGTTACAGTTGACAAATTCCGCTACTGAAGAAATTTCATCCGCCCTTGTCGAAGAAACGTTATCGTTCAAATTCCCAGTAATCATGGAAAAATATTTTTCGCTATTGAGGCGATCCAGGAACGAATATATATCGGCGAATCATCTGGACGATGTGAAGAGATATCAAGTGACGGTCCAAATTAACGTGTTAGTAAGTAAATTGGAGAAAATTCTGAAACAATTGAAAGACGAATCGCGTACGATCCCGAACGGCCAAGAGGCTGCCGGAAGCTATGTCCAAGACGTGTGTGGAGAATTTTTCAAAACGGTTCCCAATATTTTAAACGATGTCGAAAAAACCGACCAGGAAAATGCACGTGTCTTGAAGTCTGCGTGGAGGAATAAATTATTGGAATTACATCGCAGACATTTCCCCGAAGAATTAAATGGAACGGGTGTCGTCGAATATCTATACAATTGTCTGCTTCGTGGTGATCACAATCGTGAGGCCATCACCAAAGAGGCCGATGTGATGTGTTCGATCGCCACGAACGAGACCGTTGGTAACACACATAACGTCTTGCGTCCGGTAACACATGCGATGATCATGGAAAATTTGCGAAAAACGATAAATAATTGATTTTTGTATCTTAAAATTATAAATAAAATTATTAAAAAATAGGGCTTTTTATCCATTCTAGCTCGAATTTGACAACCCCTCGTACAATCGGTGGACGTTTTGAAATCCGTATAATTATAGTAAACTTCGAACGGCGTGCTTCTTGTGATTCGAACGTCGAGACTTGTACGATAGATCGTAGTATGTTCTGCATCTTACGCGAAACTACACATAGTTCGAGAAATAAATGCGTTAATTCGTACATCGTGTCGCTCGACAGGCGTTCGAGGTTCAAGGACGATCGATCCTAATATATCTAACTAAATCGATGGCGCGTGACTTCTACGAAATAATACGCAGTTGAAATTCTCGGTATTCCGCGTGATACGATGAATATATACGAGGCGGCCTGGAGCGCTTTTTCATATCCGTAGCACGTGTCGTGTTTGACGGACAGATTTTACCTAAAACAACAATTGTGAGTTTCTAGTCTGAGTGCAAATCATCCAGGTAATACATGTTCTGCTATTTCGTTCGTTCGTTGTCAAAATTCATAGTGTAAACGTTAACAACCCTTTCGAACATTACGTTCATGTAAATCTTTGTTATAGAACTACGAAGCAATTTCATCTTCACCGATTGTACAAATTCTCTCATAAAATGACCGATAATTCGCCACCTGCATCCTCGCAAGAGCAACGACGATCGCAATCACCACACGACTCGTCTGCGGAAACAGAATTTGTACAAGAGTCAGCAACAAGTTCAACCTCGAAGTCGTCTCGATCGCCTCTCGATCCTCTCGAACTACCGCAGCATAGTCGTCAGATGCCCATGTCTGTAATGCAACCACCGTCGCCGTCATCACCACCACCACCACCACCACCACCAATGACGGAACCGACATCGGTGGTAACGCAACGACAGGGGACTAGGAAACGTACGCTTACGTCGACGCCATCGATATGCGAATCGAACGTGGAATCTACGAGCTCCGCTGCCGCGGTATCAACATATAGTACTGCATCGTCTGTGATGGATCACAAACGACTTCTCAAAGATAGTTACGAAATTTTCGGTTCTACATTTTTACAGCTGCCGCAAGCCGATCAGAAAGCGACGAGTGAAATAATTCGCCGCTCGGGTAGTATAATACTAACGTTCGCCCTACTCGAATACGGTAGAACTCATCGGCCGTCAACATCTCTGAAAATACTATACGACGACATATTCGGCAGCAGATACGGCGACGACGACGATGACGACGACGACGCTGACAACACCGTTCCAGTCGAATTGCTATCGATAATTCGTAAGGTGTGCGCGGAAGCATCTCACGCCGGTTGCGTTTGCCGATAGTGGAAAAGAAAAAGGTCGGTGTCTCCCGCCGTATCGTCGGTAATAGCGGCGGCGGCGACGGCGACGGCGAGTGAACCGAGTACTAGTCAATATATACCACAGCATCCGTCCAAGAGGCCACGTCGTTCGCTCGAAACGAAATCGCCTCCTCCCAAAATGAATTATTTCGCCGTACCGTTAGCGAGAAATTATGCTCGGGAATTGACCGTTCCACTGATCCGTAATTATTTCTACGACAATCCAGACGGCGGAGATAGCGGTGACACTACGAACACGAATATATTTCTACGATTGACAAATTTGGCGATGAACGAAATTTCGTCTGCCATTTTTGACGAAACCCTATCGTTCGATTTCGAATCGATCGTACGTCGATATTTTCTAGAGATGAAACGGTTCCGAAACGAATTCATACAGACGCGAGACCTCGACGATGCGAGAAAATATCAAATTACGATTCAGATCAACGTGTTAGTCAATAAGCTCGAAAAGAAATTGAAACTAGTCAAAGACGAATCTGACGAGATTCCTAGTCAACGAGAAACTATCACGAAGTACGTCGACGATGTATGCGGAGAATTCTACAGAACCGTCCCGAACATATTGAATAACTTGGACAAAATGTACGAACGTTGAGGTCTGTGTGGCGAAATCGTTTGTTAGAAATACACGGCAGCTATTTTCCAGAAGAAACGGGCGACATCAACGTCGTCAAATATTTATACGATTGTTTGTTGCGCGGAGATCATAATCACGACGCGATCACGAAAGAGGCCGACGTGATGAGTACAATTGCCACGGACGACGAGACGGAGAACGATGATACGCAAACTATGCTCAGCACTCTGGCCCATTCGATGATTATGAGAAAATTGAAGGATTTTTCCACAGGGGAATAATCAATTGTAGTGGTGTCGTCGGATGATCGTTATGATGATGATGATGAATTCAATAAAACAAATGAAAATGTAAAATTCTTTTTATTTTTACACCTCACTTATTGGCACAGTTCTCGTTATTGTGACATTTCGAATTACACAAAATCTTATTCCTAACACAAGCGCACAATTTCGTTCCGCACTTTTGTCGACACCAACACCGTACGAATCCTTGTCCCGTACCGTAAGATTGAGCGATGGCCACCGAGAGCAAAGATGTTTTCTTGTCGGGCACTTCGCTCGCATCGATTAATTTCCGCTCACAAACGCCAAATTGGGAACGGCAATACAATTGCTTCAGTATACCGTTACGCGTACCCAATTGATACAGTCCGTCGTCGGCGTTTCTTCGTAGTACCACGGCCAACACGGCGCGAGCGTCACATTTCGCACGATCGACGTCCGGCACGGTTATACGAACCGTCGCACCCACCTCGACGGTAGGATTCAATCTGTCCGAGGTTTTCTTCATTACGATCGCCTGTCGTTTCAAACATGTTTTCGAATTCTCACGCTCACCGACGATTCGTTTCGTTTTCGCACACAACGAACACAATTTAAGCGTCACGTAGGTCGCGAGAGCAACGTCGTCGCTGTCGTCGCTATTCGCAGACCCCGGCGACGATAACGCGCTACCTTGTACGCAAGAGACGTGCATCGAACATTTACACCGGTCACACTTATCCGTTGGCGTAAACACTTTTGCACATACCGAACACTTTTCGTTCGATGTAGCCGTCGACGACGTGGACGGCTCGTTTGTCGTGTCGTCGTCGTCGTCGTCGTTATCGCTTCCTTGCTCGGCGTTGTCGTTGACGTTGTCATCATCATCATCATCATCGAAATCTTCACGATCGCGCGGATCTTTCTCGGTAGCAACCGCGATATGATCGCCGCGAGCAACGTAACTTCCGCCGAATTGTGACGACGCGATAACGTTTTCTAATTCTTCTTCCGTGCAAAGGATACGTGACAATTCTTGCGGAATGGGAATTGACGACAGTCCCATCATCACCGGACACCCGAACATCGCTTCGTACGGAGACCTACCGATACCGGCGTGGTACGATCTGTTCTTCATCAATTGTACGAACATCAAACCGTCGCTCCATCTCGTCGTTCCGTTGTCGGCCATCCAAACGCTTATCATGTTCTCCACGTCTTGATTGGCACGCTCCACGCTACCCTGACTGGCGCTATGTCTAGGTTTACCGTGAACTATTCGGAATCCGGGGAATATAACGGTCAAATGTTCGATAATACTGTTGCAGAATTCTCGACCGTTGTCGGATTGTAGAATATTGAGAGCGCCGAATAACGTGAAAATTTGCAATAGATTATAAGCCACTTCTTGGCCGCGTTTCGATTCTAACGCTCTCAGAATCACGAACTTGGTCAAATGATCCTGATACACCATGATGAACTTGTATTCACGATCTTTGGACGATTGTAGATTGATCAAATCGACTTGGCATCTGCTGTTGAACTCCGAGAACAGTAGCGGTTTTACAACGATATTTTTCTTTTCGCGCTTTAGCTTTTGCTGACAATTTTCACAGACGCTAATGAAATCCTTCACGTCCGATTGCGTGATATTTTTGTAACGACGCGACAATTCCTTGTAGGTACGAACTCGTCCTCTATGTCCCAACGATACGTGCGCGTCGTAGATGACGTCGAACAACTCGTCGTGATGCACGTAAAAGAGTATATTCGTCAAACACGCGGCAGACGAATCGATCGGTTTACTTTTCTTTTTCGACGACGACGACGACGACGCCGACGACGCGCCTACCGGCTTGATCAGTTTATCGATATCGTTAACGCG
Organism: Endomychus coccineus; assembly: GCA_958510875.1. Lineage (NCBI taxonomy): Eukaryota > Metazoa > Arthropoda > Insecta > Coleoptera > Endomychidae > Endomychus > Endomychus coccineus. The sequence goes on along the minus strand of OY294067.1, from coordinate 161,084,593 downwards.
CAACACGTCGAATTGTCTCGTCAACCAATAATATCTAGGTGTTTTTTTAACGTTCGATTTTCGCAGTTTTCGAATCTCGTCGATTAAAGACAAATACTTTTCTTGCGATAAAGATACCGTGTTTGTTCGGACACTTTTTTCTTCCAATAAATCGTAGAATCTTTGCTTCATAACATCCTTATTTCTATCAGGCTTAACAGCGATTTTTTTCCGTTTCGACGATGACATTTCGTGTGACAAACGAGCGGAATAAATTGGGGATATATATATGAGAGAGAGAGAGAGAGAGAGAGTACGGTACGTTTATCGGCAATTTTCAAGATTACGTTCAAATCGATATCGACCGTGACGTTTTGTAGAATTTGCAGCATCTGATTTTCAGTTTGCCACACTTTCGCTATCGTATTATTACTACGAAAAAACTTTTGGGTGTATTTCAAGCTTTCGGTTAACGTTTCGCTGGCACACTGAGGCTTGTTTTTCATGATAGATAGAATCTCGTCACTCCCCTTCGCTCCGGAATCTATTATGGCTCTGCACACGTCGTCGTCGACGTTATCGGTAACGAAAAAAGAATTCGAATCCGCGTCCGCGTCGTCGTCGTCGTCGTCACCGTTGGAACGTTCGAAAGCCATATCGTTGGTGTATTGCATAAAATCGTAGGCCGTCATACTGTCGTACAATTGGACTAAACACAACAGTACGTGATTGAAAATATCGACAGTCTTACTTTTCGTCCGTTTCCTTTTGTTACCCTTCGTATCGACGTCGTCACCATCGTCGTCGTCGTCGTCATAGCAAACGTTAGCGAGATATACGTATTTGAACACGCGACCCCATTTCGGATGGCGTTCGAACGACGTAATATTCTTTCCGATCTTATCGTGTAAACGGAGAGCGTGCGTCTGCGAAAATTCTATTCTCGTTTTGCCAAAGTAAACGTACATGTTAAGGTGACAATTTATACGCAACAACACTTCCAACGAAACGGCTTCGCTTACGATAACCGTTACGGTGGTCGTATCACCGTCGTTGTCCATGTTCATCGATTTGTATCGTCCCGAGTGTACGCGCACACATCGTCCGTCGACCAGCAATATACTATCGGAGGTGTGTATGCTATAATAACAAATGACGGGGTCTCGCTTGAATATTAATACGACGCGAAACCTGTTCAGATCGTCGACGAGTCCGGGAAAAATTTCGTATGGAATCCCGATTTGATCGATCGTCATGTCGGACGTCACCGGTAGCACGGTACACCGAAAAGTAAAATGATATCGACCGGGCAAAGCTTCCTGCTTCACGAAACTTCTACGTCCTTGCGTTTGCTCTCTCACCGACTTGTTGAGCAAATCGCAATTCTTCACGGTCTTCTCCAATTTCAGCATGTCCGCAGCGTCGATGTGATCGATCGGTGTTTTTGACGTTTCAATTTTATAGATACGATTGACGAGAGTGGAATAAGGCTCGGTCAGTTGTTTCCATTGAGGCGTCACCCAGATGCGTCGCTTGCCGTAACGATATCGACGTTTTATATTGGCTGGACCCAGCGATTTGATGAACGTCAATAGTTTGTAGAGACGCTTCTCGTTCCGTCGAAATACATCTCGGCAATTCGAACAACTGTTTGCGTGCGATTTCATGCGCTTACGGGCGGTATTCACCGAACTGTTGCTGTTATTTAACGATCGCAAAATTTTCACCAACGCCCGAAATTCGTCCCATTCTAACAGGTTCCGGTCGGGACCCGTTTTCAACACACGCGTATCGTTCGTTTCGTCAATTTCCATGTTGTTCTCCAATTCGATCACGTTGTCCACGATTTCGTACGAATCCAAAGGTTGCCTGTTTCTTCGACGTAGCGGCGTCTTACCCGGTGTTGACGATAACGACGAGGACGACGGTAACGACATCGTCACGTCGAGCGTCACGGGAAAAAAAGTATCAATCCAGAAACACGTCGTTGCAGAGTGAAATACTCGATTGAATAAAAAAAACTTAAGTTTCAATATCGTTTATTACAATTCATAATTTGTGTGGTCGTGAGTGGGGGTGGGGTGTGGAGGTGGCCGAGGAGGCGGTTCGTACAAATGAACGCGTGTTACTGTTCGGCGAGAATAGTCCATTTGAAATAATCTCTATCGGTAACTAACGAAAATTTCGAACGTCGGATCGAAAACCACTCTCGGACAAACGGATAGGAAGTCGCATCTAAAACGAAAATATTCCGAGCTCTTTTCGTGGTAATCGATCCCTGCAACCATTCCAAAAACGAATTCATATATCTGATTATCGAAATATTCTCGATGGCTAACGATTTCTCTATCGTATCTTTCCCGATAGTCCTCTGCCTTTGTTGGGGATTCATACACGCCAACAACACGTAACACGTCGAATATTTCACAAACATTTCGGTAATAACGTTGTTATTGATGGTTTCCATAGTCGAACAACCGTCGATTATTATCAAGCCTTTTACAGACTTCGGAGAATTCACATACAATTCGTGCATAACATGATAGGTAGCAGGGTAATAGTTATCGACTATCGAATTGTAATTGAGCGACAGACACGGTGAGAATTCGTCATCGCTATAAGTTTTCTTCAATTGCTGGAAAAGAGAAGAGCTATCCATGATGGCAGACACACAGATACCGCTCACTAACACGACTACTCGACATACGAAATTTCTCTGCTGGAAATCTCACGGAACGACTTCAATTCAGTTATAGACATCGACGCGATAAATGTTACGTTATATGTGTAGACGAGTATCCCACCACTCAATCTTGCTCGAAATGTTTATAAGGGTGAAATTCGTATCTCATAGCGGTCACGTTGGCGGTGAACGGGTTAAATAAAACGCTATTCACGATATAAGAGATGGCAGAAACGCATACACCGGTCACTACTCAACAATCACGACAGCGTACCATTCTCTATCGTATAAACGTTGAAACTGACAGCCGCTGTATCATACACACCGAGCAAAACATCGGAAGGAAATTTGAATGTAAAGTCCGAGTGATACGTGATGAATCGGTTGGTGTCGATCCGTCTTCTCACTCGTCCCCTTCGTGCTCAACGACCACCAAGTCGTTACCCGCCGCCGCGCTGTCTCATATGAAATACATCAACCTATTGAACGGCAACTATTCTCTCGTATCTTTCGTCGATTTCGTCAAGTATCTCACCCTATATCGGAAGCGACCGTTGCGAATGACGTACGTCAAGAAAATTTTAACGACTATAGTAACGTATCTGAAAAATACCGACCAGTTGGACGCTTACTTGTCATCGGACGATCGACAACGTCTTTTCGACCGGTTCGGTATGCTTTCATACAAACATCTCGAATACGAAGTTCAAAAAGATCTCCACGTCCTATCGAAAAATCACCAACGTCGTATCTTGTCGCTGAACAAACAACGTCAATTGGTATTCTCTGACGATTCCGTCAAACGAATGTTATCTTGGTGTATCGAAACGCTGAAGAATCATCATCAAAAGTGGCGGCAGCAGCAGCAGCAGCAGCAGCAGCAACAACGACAACGACAACGAGCTACCGATCCATCAGACAACTTTTTATTTTCGTCTTCTATTTCGTCGCTCACACCAAACGACGATTCACCGATGAAATCTCCGTCGCATGCGATCGCGAAACTATACATAGCCGATATCGTTTTCAGCACGTTATTCGTATTGTCATATTTTACGGGAGCTCGTATGATAGCTTCCCTGTATAGTCTGAGCCGGAACGAATACGAAGAGTTACTTAATAAAGGTCAGATAGATGCGATAGGAAAACGTGATGTAGTTTTTACGATTTTCCTCGTGTCCGACATACGCAAAAAGTACCACGATTTATTTCATTTGATCCTCGACATACATGGCACGTTAGGCGATAAGAATGTCTCAGACGACGTGCCGTTCCTTACGCTATACTCGTCGAAAAAGCAATTACATTTGCGTTTCGATCGTTTATATCGTCTGTTATTGTGAAAAGATCGTCCACATTGGGTAGGATGGCACGCTTCAAGGCGTTGGTTTTTGGGTGAAATATTTTCCAAGTACGGTGTGAAACATGCATCACGAGCGATCGGGCATAAAAGTATCAAAACAACGATGAGATACGTTCAACTTTCGACTCATGATGACGACGTACACGACAAATTGGATAAAACATTTCAACACGTCTTGGAATGACTTCATTTGGCGGGATCGATGCTGCCATCTGTCGGTGTATGATATAAACTGATTTGATTGGGAGCGGTGATCGTCTTGGCGACACCTATCGGGAAAACAATATATCGAATGTCTACCATAGATGTCTCACAGAGTTCACGGAAAATACTAAATCTATGGATGGGGTCGGTTTAATATTGTACAATCTAACCTCAATCGACTTCGCTCCCAGAACTCTGAATCGAATATGATCAAAATTTTACCCCTTCTACCGTGATTTTCGTCAGAAATCAGTAGATTTTAGGATTTTTGTGACGCCGAACGGCTTCGGTCCAATGAGAATCGAGTATTCACACAGCTGACCCCAAATTAACTATATAATCAGAGAGCTCCCCGCGCGTATTGGCGCGAGAGATTTAGACTAAGCACTTATAGTGCAAATAATGTATTACCTAAACTTCAGATTAAGAAACAGAGAGCCGATGATGTGTACCCTGGCTGACTAACTCGACATCCGTTGATGTAGATTACCTTATATGGTCATGAATGAAATACAGTGAAGCAATTGGTCCACGTATATCGTACGATCGAACATTGGAGGTATAAGAAGCAACCCGGACTAAGACAAGTCAGATTGGCATCACTCGAGGGCGAGCGATACGACCAGGCCGACTAGTTATTCAGAGTTATTATCATATTGTATTGAAGTATCCAAGTTAAATAAACAAGTATATTATATTACGCCCAGTTATTGGCCTACTACACCTGACACCCAGAGTAATCAGTGGAATATCAGATCACCAAGAGTGGTTGTTGGTGGAAACTACGTCTATCCTTCTAATTTATAACCTACAGCCTCTATTACTCTAACACGCGCGAACATAAACCTCCTTGACCAGAGTAAGAACAACGTAGTAGTAAGAAGGAGCAGGCTGTCGCGGAGGTTATAAATATATATATAATATATATATATATTATATATATAGGGGTGCAGGGGGTGCTATGGGGGTACGTGGAGCCCCGTTGATTGTCTAGACTTAGCGCTAGCTTCTCGCGACAGCTGAAAGTTGCGTTCCACGATTTTCGTTGCCCCCGTGCTACGTCACGTATACGTCACGTGACGACGAGTCGTCACAACTGTAAAAGTTTTTGCAGCTCGAAGAAATCCACCACTGAGATTTCGTTTCAACAAATTTCATTCGAGACAAAACTGTTTCTCGATGACGCTATTGCGCATGACGAGGAACTTGGAGATCTGTTCGACGAGAGATTCTAGGCGGACAGAGTTTGTTCATCAGAAAATATTTTACGATTTCATTTCTCGAACGAGAGTTACGTTCAAAGTTTTTGCAGCTCGAAAAAATCTACCGGTGAGATTTCGTTTCAACAAACTTCATTCGAAACAAAACTGTTTCATTTCTCGAACGAGAGTTACGTTCAAAGTTTTTGTAGCTCGAAGGAATTCACCGGTGGAATTTCGTTCCAACAAATTTCACTCGAGATAAAACTGTTTCATTCCTCGAACGAAAATTACGTTCAAAGTTTTTGCAACTCGAAGAAATCCACCGGTGAGATTTCGTTTCCACAATCAATCGTTCGACGAGAGATTCTAGGCGGACAAAGTTTGTTCATAAGAAAATATTTTACGATTCCATTTTTCGAACGAGAGTTACGTTCAAAGTTTTTGTAGCTGGAAGAAATCCACCGGTGGAATTTCGTTCCAACAAATTTCACTCGAGATAAAACTGTTTCATTCCTCGAACGAAAATTACGTTCAAAGTTTTTACAGCTCGGAAAAATCCACCGGTGGAATTTCGTTCCAACAAATTTCACTCGAGACAAAACTGTTCCATTCATCGAACGAGAGTTACGTTCAAAGTTTTTGCAGCTCGAAGAAATCTACCGGTGGAATTTCGTTTCAACACTCAATCGTTCGACGACAGATTTTAGACGGACAAAATTTGTTCATCATGAAATAATTTACGATTTCATTTCTCGAACGAGAGTTACGTTCAAAGTTTTTGTAGCTCGAAGAAATCTACCGGTGGAATTTCGTTTCAACAATCAATCGTTCGACGAGAGATTCTAGACAGACAAAGTTTGTTCATCATAAAATAATTTACGATTTCATTTCTCGAACGAGAGTTACGTTCAAAGTTTTTGTAGCTCGAAGAAATCCACCGGTGGAATTTCGTTTCAACAAATTTCACTCGAAACAAAACTGTTTCATTCTTCGAACGAGAGTCACGTTCAAAAATTTTGAACTGTTTCATTTCTCGAACGAGAGTAACGTTCAAAGTTTTTGCAGCTCGAAGAAGTCCACCGGTGGAATTTCGTTTCAACAACCAATCGTTCGACGAGAGATTCTAGGTGGACAACGTTTGTTCATCAGAAAATATTTGACGATTTCATTTCTCGAACGAGAGTTACGTTCAAAGTTTTTGCAGCTCGAAGAAATCCACCGGTGAGATTTCGTTTCCACAATCAATCGTTCGACGAGAGATTCTAGGCGGACAAAGTTTGTCCATCAGAAAATATTTTACGATTTCATTTTTCAAACGAGAGTTACGTTCAAAGTTTTTGTAGCTCGAAGAAATCCACCGGTGGAATTTCGTTCCAACAAATTTCACTCGAGATAAAACTGTTTCATTCCCCGAATGGAAATTACGTTCAAAGTTTTTGCAGCTCGAAGAAATCTACCGGTGAGATTTCGTTTCAACAAATTTCATTCGGGACAAAACTGTTTCTCGATGACGCTAGTGCGCATGACGAGGAACTTGGAGATCTGTTCGACGAGAGATTCTAGGCGGACAGAGTTTGTTCATCAGAATATATTTTACGATTTCATTTCTCGAACGAGAGTTACGTTCAAAGTTTTTGCAGCTCGAAGAAATTCACCGGTGAAATTTCGTTCCAACAATTTTACTCGATATAAAACTGCTTTTCGATAACGCTCGTGTGCATGACAAGGAACATATGAACGAAAGTTACGTTCGGAAAGAGACACGATCGATACGTTGACTATGATTCGTTTGAAGCGAAAAGTCACGTAACAAAATTCCGAATTGTAGAAGTTGATCGGTGACAAATTTATCCGACCAAATTTCTCGACAAGAAAATATTTTACAATTTCATCTCTCGAATAAGCGTAACGTTGAGAACGAAGAACGATCGATGCGTTGACTACTACCGTCTTGTCTAGCGATACGTCCTGGAAGTCGTTCGGTGAGACATCCAACAGATGAATTTCGTTCACCAGACAATATTCTACAAATTTATTCCTCGAACGATGATTACGTTCAAAATGAGAAACGAGCGATACGTTGATCACTATTCTTTCAGAGTGATGGGTCATGCAGCTAAATTGTGAACCGTTCGTTAGAAGTGAAATTACATCGAAAATATAAAACATTCCTTGATACACGGAAGGATATATTTCAAGAACCATTTTCCATACCACAAACGAATACGGCTGCATATTTCCGTTTTCTTCCTTTACAATGCAGTGCATATATATATGTTCCCAAGTAACGTACGGTTCAGTTCGCAATCGTAGTTTGTACAATATCGTTCGACTAAATCGATCATTCTACCGTAACATGTCAGATTAAAACGAAAAATTATTGTCCGGTGTGGCAGCTAGTGAACAATCCAAAAAACGTGAGATACATTGGAAACCGCTGGAAAGAACATGCGAAGCGATGGAGGATTGTGCAGTTCGCAATCGTAGTTTGTACGACACCGTTCGACCAAATCGATCATTCGACCGTAACGATAAAAACGAAAAATTATTGTCCGGTGTGGCAGCTAGTGAACAATCCAAAAAACGTAAGATACATTGGTGCCCGATGGAAAGAACATGCGAAGCGATGGAGGATTGTGCACGAGAGCGACAGGATTGGTCAGACCTATACGATGCGATCTGGCGACAACTCGATTATGAAGAAAATTACGACACATACGAGTTAGAAGAATATGAATTTCAGAAATTTTGTGACGAATGGCTGGGAGAAGACCATAAATAAAATATTATATCCGATAGAATTTCTTTCTCGCACGATAATAACGTTCAGAACGAGAAACGATTGATTCGTTGACTATCGTTCTTTTTAGCAACGAGTCATTGAAGTCATTCTCAAACATAGGAACGATCGAAATGTTAACGACAATCCGTATCGAACGACAAGGTAATCAGCGAAAGTAAGAATCGTTGAAGTCGTTTGATAAAAAAAATCCGTCTTGATTAATGTATTGTCCCAGGGAGTATATAACTGAGCGACACTTGTCGGTTTGTCATACAAGTTAGTTGTAACAATCAACTGAGCGCCACCTAGTCGGATTATATACAAACTTGTCATAATGACCAATCGGAATGTAATTCAATTTAACCTTAGTAATTGAGTGAGTGCCAGTAGATGTACTCCGCTAGCACGGGACCAGGATATCCGGTCTCCACTTCCGGTCTAGCTGTCGATGTGCATCCGGTGCATGAGCTCGTCCTTATCAGTTTTGAAAGGATGTAGGTGATAAGGATTTTATTTTATTTGTAAAGAGTATACAGGGTGTGTATAAAAAGTGTGTCACATGTACAGAGTCACGTGACTAACACATGGCAGCATGGCGGCCCTAAGGTCCAACTGTCATGGCGGCCATAAGGACCAGCTGTCATGGTGGGCATAAGGACCAACTGTCATGGCGACCATAAGGACCAGCTGTCATGGCGACCATAAGGACCAGCTGTCATGGTGACCATAAGGACCAACTGTCATGGCGACCATAAGGACCAGCTGTCATGGCGACCATAAGGACCAGCTGTCATGGTGGGTATAAGGACCAGCTGTCATGGCGACCATAAGGACCAGCTGTCATGGTGACCATAAGGACCAGCTGTCATGGCGACCATAAGGACCAGCTGTCATGGCGACCATAAGGACCAGCTGTCATGGTGGGTATAAGGACCAGCTGTCATGGCGACCATAAGGACCAGCTGTCATGGCGGCCATAAGGACCAGCTGTCATGGTGGACCTAAGGTACAGATTGCTTCGTAGAGATGTCGCCATCAAGTGACAGCTGTCATGGCGGACCTAAGGTACAGACTGCTTCGTGGAGGGGGCTCCGCCACCTCTAGGAAGCAATAAGGACCAGCTGTCATGGTGGGCATAAGGACCAGCTGTCATGGCGACCATAAGGACCAGCTGTCATGACAATCATAAGGTACAGGTTGCTTCGTGTAGGTGTCACCACCAAGTGACAGCTGTCATGGTGACCATAAGGTCCAGCTGTCATGGCGACCATAAGGTCCAGCTGTCATGGCGAGCATGAGGTACAGCTGTCATGGCTACCATAAGGTCCAGCTGTCATGGTGACCATAAGGTACAGCTGTCATGGCGAACCCAAGGTACAGACTGCTTCGTGGAGGGGGCTCCGCCACCTCTAGGAAGCAATCTGTACCTTTTGTCCAAAGGTACAGGCTGCTTCATGGAGATGTCACCACCACGTGACAGCTGTCATCGAAGGTACAGAATGCTTCGTGGAGATGTCGCCACCACGTGACAGCTGTCATGGCGACCCTTGGGTACAGGCTGGTTCATGGAGATGACGCCACCATATGACAGCTGTCATGGTGAACCAAAGGTACAGGTTGCTTCGTGTAGGTGTCACCAACACGTGACAGCTGTCATGGTGAGCTAAAGGTACAGGCTGCTTCGTGTAGGTGTCACGAGACAGATGTCATACCAGAGGTACAGGCTGCTTCGTGTAGGTGTCACCACCACGTGACAAAGACTGCTTTGTCATTGTTTCAATCCGGCGACCATAGTTTACGAACGATGATGACGTCACTGCTTCGAACCGATGACAGTAACTGATTCAATCCGGCGACCATAGTTCACGAACGATGATGACGTCACTGCTTCAAGCCAATGACAGTAACTGATTCAACCAGGCGACCATAGTTTACGAACGATGATGACGTCATCATCGTTCACGAACTATGATGGTCAGATGAGGAATGAAATGCGAGTAATAATAATGATACTCTATGTGTAAATGTGAATAGTTGGAGGTTATGATAAAGATATCCAGTAAGTTTGTAAATGTGTCATTATGCATATATCTTTTGAAGAATACACACGTATACTTAGAAAATTTGTGGAGAAAGTTCATGAACTAAGAAGAGACTTGAATTTTTACGAAGATAAAATAAAAGTTATAAGACTGTTGAATACATTTACAAGTGCAAAAAGTGAAGATAATGATGGGAGTGGGGATGTTAAAAACAAATTTCGTGATTCTAACCACAATTCTGAATGGTATTCTATACGCGAACGTTCCCCAACACGTTGAGCGCATTTATATTTGTCTGAAGGATGTTGCAACCGATGGTGGTGGGGGGTGTAACCGTACCGAATGGATTCCGATGAATTTTAGAAAAATCAACGATAATCAATTAGAGGTATTCGCATTCAACATTCCTCAAGATAATCGTACCACCATACATTATAAACTTAAACTTTTATTCTTTGATCGGAGTGAGGGAGATATGGCTGAATGGCAATTGCTCCAACAATCATCATGTTTACCAAATGTCATACAAAAGACAATATCAACACCATCCACACGTACATCATCCTCACTAGACGAAGAAATTTCTAAAATTTTCGCAATTTTGTATGCAATTTTATCTTCTTTATCAGTACTAATGTTGAAAATGTTTGTTAAATATGTAAAGAAGGCTATTTACCATGTAAATAAATGATTGTATGAAGATATAAGTGTTTTAATAAAACAAAAGGAATGATAATTATAATAATATATTGACATTGTCATTTGCTAGTTCATAAGCTTTATTTTTGTGATTGATAACACATTCTATCAATGACTCGATGTTGATATCACTAATCAATTGTTCACCCCCCTCTTCTTCTGCGGCATGAATGATATTTCCTCTTGCATACCATTTCAAATCGCGGCGGAAATTCTGTTTCACTTCGTTACCAATATCGATAGCATGAGATATGTTAGACCATTTACGTATTAATCGCATTCCCCGATTTTGTAATTTTCTGTCGGCATCACGCCAACCATCCTCCTGTCGACGCATTAGGTACCATTCTGGTCTCATATCATTCGATGTTCGATATAATCCTAAATAATATATATTATATAAATTTTATTATAAAAAACAAAGTAATTACCTGAATTTCGTCTCTTTCCAAAATTTATAGGAGGTGGAACAATATTTGGTGCAATGTTATTCCGTAAGGTAATAACATTCATTTGAATTTGTTGAGATAAGCGTTGAGATCGTTCTTTCGCAAGACATTCACGTTCCTCAGCTCTTTGACGTTCTTGTTGTTCATAGAATTTCTCGTACTCACAATATTTCATCATAATAAATTTCATTAACGAAAACAGTTCACGTAACTCGATGACTTTAGGAGTTCGCATTTGCATCAATAATGATTCGAAATCAATAGCATCTAGAACATAATATTTCTTTCGTGCATCAGTCTTATCACAAATTTCTAAATGGTGTATATGCGGGTTTTTCCTCAACAATCTTGTTATAACACCCTTTTTAGCATGATATTTTTTGCCGCGATAACCTAACCAATCCAATAGATCTTCATTCATCAGAACGCGTTGGTTTAGTTGAATATTCCAAAATAAATAGTTTCTTTTATCGTTTCTTATATCGATCCCAAATTTTAGACACACTTCATTAACTGTTAACTTAATAAAATTGTTGGTGGACCATGTAGCCACATTTGAATCACGAACGCACGCTGCTAAGTTCATTTTTATAACTGAACATTTTCTGAAATGATTCTCTCTTACATACGTGAGAACGTGAACGTGAATAGTGAGGGTGGGGGGTGACTCTCCGTTTCGATATCATTGCAAACGTTGATAACTGACTGATAACGTCACTAGTTGTTTCAATTTGTTTCATTTCCAGCAACCGACTACCATAGTTTACAAACTATGATCGTCGGATGTTTACATCACCACCTACCGTTTGAGAAATAAAATATCAAATATAATAATAATAATAACATTTATTGGGAAAGATACATTTTGATAGTACATCATTTAGAACATAAATTATAACATTATGATTCATCACCTGGTTCTTCACACCAAATTCTGAACTGATCCTGTAATCGGGAAATACTCCATTATACGATCGTTAATGATGATGCAATAAGCCCTGGTGTTTTTGGGGAAATTCAGGAAACTTCCCATCTCTAGTTTGACGTCAACTGTTGATGACTTTATAGCATCGTTTTGTTTTGAACAGTCAATCACAAAAATTGATCTATTCTTGAATGCTATATAATCTAACATGGGTTCGCTTATTATTTTATTTGAAAATGATTTCTGGAAATCATAGTACATCTGGTATGCTTCCACGTATTGCTGGTCGGTGAAATTCAATTTCATTGCTTCATATGGATAACACTCTGAATTCAAGTATAATTTAACATTTAGCAAGTTTATATTATCGAAATATGCACTGTGCTTAACAGGATTATTTTTTCGATCAGTTTGGAAAGCTAGAATCACATATCTGGGTCGTTCCAAATTCATTGAAGTTTTAACAGCCCAAATGTCGCGAGTGCTCTCCTTCATCAACGGATTTTCATGCAGATCCCAACTACGGAATGGAATCAAAATAGGCTTCTCAGCACTCAAATTCCCCAACATTTGAAATTTAACTTGATCACTTGGAAACACATGTCGCACTTTTAATGCTATCGTCTTCACATTTATTTTAGCCGTTTTCGTGCCTGTGCTATTAGTATAGCAATCGTTATCGGTTCGAGACCTTATCAAGCGCAGCTCATGTTTTCCACTCAGAACTTTGTTATAGTCAATGAATAGGCCTAGTAGAAAATTCAACGGTATCCATAAATTGATTTTATTATTGTAGACTGAACTCAATACATCCTTAAATGACCATCCAGAAATAGCTAGAGGTATAGATTCATGTTTGGCATATGTTAGATAAGCTCTGATGGTGCTGACAATACCAGGATCACGTACTTTGTCTATCTCTTTTCCATTCAATTCATAACTGATATATTCGAGGAGAAACGCTCCGAAATTATTCGTTAGTTTACATTCACCATCACCACTTGCTTCTGGCTGGAATTCTGCCTCGATGAATAAAGCAGACGAGGCCAAATCTACCAACACATCTTGTTGATTGATTAATATCTCAATTTCATCGCTGTTTCCAGAAGATGTTGTGTGGGGATAGTAGGTATGAGTTTCTTCTCGGATGATGTCTTCATTGAAGTTTGGCTCGTTGAATATTTGAAGTTTTTCCGACATTGTAACCAAGGGACTTCAAAAAATTGATATTTTCCAATGATAGTGATGCAGAAGCAACCTTCTCCCTCGAGCTCGTTGTAGATAATGACTGATGACCGCTATGGAGATGTCTTTTATTGCTGAAATCCAAACCCATGTTCTCAAGTGATGGCTACTGCAACCTTCTCAGTTGAATTCCTTTCATATAATGAGTGGTGGTGAGTATTGGATTATTATTTATTGTTGTGAGGTATAATCCCTAACGATCTTTTTCAATTCCAATCGTATAATAATTTCTTCTCCACGAAAATTTACCGGTTTTCAATTCTGATCTAAAATATTCAGCGTGATGTTATCGAAGGACGTCTTGCTGATGACCGGTAGATAAATAATATTCTTCGGCTCTATATCAATGGAAAACCCAGGTGGTACAAGAGGTGAGAACTCATATATCGTATGAGCTATCTTATTGTTATAATATGCTCCTGCGGTTAAGTTACACTCAACACGTATTGTTTGAACTTTGATTATGTTTATAGGTCGATCAGATACGTGTGGTTCGCGAGATGTCAATTTCTTTTTGCTGAATCCCAACAGTTCGCTTATACTATCTTTAGGAATAAAATTCACTTCAAAATCACTCTTCAGCTCTGTGTGTAGAGTGTTGTTGTTAGATTTTATTGATAATTTCCGGTCACGTTCTTCTTGCTTCACTCCTATCCCACAAACTGCACTTTGTATGAAATCCTCGATGTCTGCCAACTCGTAGGACCCCGTAGGTATAGTTACAACTTCTTCCTCACCCTTCACATTTTTATAATAAAATTTATTAAAACCTTCTTCAATGTTCGGAATGCTATTGTACGTATGCAAGCCAACAAGTGCGATAGAATAATATGAATGAGGATCTAGTTCTATAGGTGGGTGGAAATCTACAGATAAGCGGGAGCTCTTACCCGTGATAGTGAACGTCTGAGACATGATTGATGCAAACTTTACCAACAATCTATTTATATACTAATAAATGCAGGGTTAGTCGAGCACAACTGAAGAGTTAGAGAGGAAATCTAAACATAACTGACCACAATTATAAGTGTTATATTGTTGAAAATTATCGTGATTGAATAATATCTTACACTTTTTGAAATAATCCACTAGTTCGCGAGGGGGGCGTAAATTGCCAAAACTATCATAATATAAAACTGTATCACCGACTTTATTAAACCCAACCCAGTGAGTGCCTCCATTGTCCGAGCTATCTAAATTAACTATTCCACGCTCGTTTTTCCATGGTCCGTTGGATGGTAGTTCATCACGCATAAATACTCCTCTAAAATGGGGAATTTTCAGAGCTTTTGCTAGTTTTCGTAGATCGAGATCGGTCAGAGGTCTTCTGGGTAGGTTTACTGACAGTTTTTTGGATGTTTATTTAAATATAGACCAAGACCTTTGCGATACTTTTTCAAATATAGACCATATCCTTGTTTCCCCAAAGCTATAGCTTCCATTGTTTTATTATGTCTTTCCGTTTCCTCCAAGGTTTTCCGAGCTTCTTTGCTGTCGTTGACGGCCTTAGCGATGCCTGCACCACCCCCCGCCAATGCTCCAGCAGCTGATAAGCCGGCAAACAGAGGTATTAAAAATGGTAGAAATCCTCCAGTCTTTGGAATAGGAATTACTCTTGGTAACCGAACATTTTTCCGACCACCCGCTTTTTTGAATTGTTTTCGTGCAACTTTCAACGCTGTTTGGGATGTTTTCTTCAGATTGGATGAGTCAAACTTATTCTTCATAACTTTTCTCACCCCATCGACAATTGCACTTCCGAACCCAACCTTCTTTCTCATACCCATTCCCAATTTCCTCTTTGCCTTCATAATTTTATTTACACCGAAAGCGGCAATCCTTTCTCCAAATTTTGTGTCTTTAGATTTGACACGTTGCCAAGCAGCGTTCTCTAATATTTTATCCGCCTCGTGACGTCCTTCCAAACTAGCGTTTCGCAGATATGAAATATCGTGTTGGCGGCAAGCTTTATCGAGTGGATTGATACCTGAATCTCCTCTTCTCAACCGTTCTTCTAATTTTGTACCGGGACCACAGAATTGATAACCAGGAATATGAAGTTCAAACGGGAGCTTGTTTATAAGCGTATTGAGAACACCTTCTCCTACGTACGCTTCCATACAGACTGATGAAAATTCAAGATTGCACCGTTATTTAACGAGGGGAGGGAGAAAGATCAAAGATCTCAAAATAATATTTTTTATTAATTTCAAAATTTTCTCAATACAAAAGACTTAAGTATAATCTTAACAATATATGTTTCAAATATTATAATCTTCACTCTTGATTCACCCTCATATTCACGGAATTTTTGTTCTATTATAATAACCATACCCTCGAGTCAATAATATTCCAGCTATTTGTTTGTTCCTAATAATCTCCAAATGGTCAATGATGGATTCATTGAACGAGATCCGAATTATTGATCCAACTGTTGTGATTATTATCTACACCCAACCATTTCACATACTGTTGACCCCTCCTCTTTCGTTATATTTTTTTGACTAAATACACATCGGGTTGTTTTGTTTTCTGTAATTCTTCCTCGTAGAAACAGCCGCTGATTGGTGCGTTGGTCATATCTTCTAGTAGATATGTGACCGGGTTGGTAATTTTTACTTTGATGATTTTGAATAATTCCGTACTCCAATTGGGCGTAAATCGCTTCTCAAAAATATGTTTAGCCTTACTTATTCGTACCACATCTCCAACGTTGTATTTGTGAGGCAGAGCTAACTTGATGTGTGAGTAGGATCGCTTCAATACCTCGCTCTCAATCTGTTTCGTCACTTTTATTGGAGCCATATTTATAGTACTATGTTTACGTTTATTATATTTTTCTGTGGTTTCTTCAAGTATATCAAGCCATTTGTATTTCCCGCTGAGACTGAAATGTTTGTAGAGCGATTCCTTCAACGTTCGAATGACACGTTCAGCAATGGCTGCTTTTTTCACACTATACGTATTATAATGATTGATATTATGTTTCTTCATTAGATCGTTAAAGTGTTTATTGAAGAATTCTTTTCCCTGATCGCTTTGCAGATTCCTAGGCTTACGATGTCCTTCTAGCAATATAGAACTGACCGCTTTCCGAACTTCTTCGGCTGATTTCGTTTTCAGCGGGCGTGTCCATAGAAATTTCGAGAAACAATCGATCATAATCAAAATGTATTTGAATCCTCTATTTTCAGGAGCGTAATTACCCATTTCTGCCAGATCCATTTGCCACAAATCATCCAAACCTTTTATGATCGTTCTGCGTCGTTTGAAATTCTTCCTACTCGGCTTATGAAGCTCATGCACAACTTGTTCTCTACTCATCTTATCAATGTGGAAATCTTGTGTAGAATTAATTTTTTGGGTATATTCACAGGATTTGGAGATATACGTTTCACAGAGCCCTGCTTTGTTGTTGTGGATGATGAGGGTCTCTTCTTAGAAGGTTCCACAGATGTCATCCGTCGTTCTAACGCCTCCACTTTACTAGTAATGTCATTTAGACGCATGTTCACACTGTTAAATGTGTTATTGATTCTGTTTTCCCTCACACTATCACTGATTGTTTTATACTCTGATTTTATATAGATCCCCATTCCATTATATTTATTCTGAATGTCCATCAGATGTTTATCAATGTTGAGAATAACCTTGTCATTCGTTAAGTTATGTTCATCCAGATCCTTGTTGATATCTTTGATCAAATTATCAACCCTAACATTGAAGGTATCTTTAAGACTGGTTTCCGTTTTCAGATTCAGTTTGTGTGTTAATTTATCAACATATACTTTATTTGCAACATCTCCATCATCATTCGGTGATTTTACGTTGCACAATCTACGATTTTCCATATCATAACTTCCATCGCTCGTTAGGAATAATCCTTGTCCATGAACTTGTTTGAAATTATTATTAAATACATTTGTATCATATATCCACATGGAAGAGGAGGCTCTGCCAAACTTGTCCATTGAAACCATCTTTATAACTGAGATGAATTTGTCTTACACCTGGTTTTTGTTCAATTACCCCTGCCTCTATCAATTCTTCTATTATAGAGATTATCTCATTGTGATGATTATGGTTACCTGCATGCGAGGATGCAACAAGAAGTCTCAGTCTATCCACAATTCCGTTAACGTCATCCCAATAAACATATTCGATAGGTTTCTCGTTATATTCAAGCATATCATTTTTGATATATGCACTTCCAGTGTATGTTTTGGCTCTGGGTCTTTTCATGGAATTAATCAAAGGTTTCAGTACATTTTTGTATTTTACAATGTTTCTTATTCGATCAGCTGGATCGTTATTACGCCTATGGGCACTAGTCATTTCCATCATTTGACTGTAATTTTTCCCATCTTCCACAGTGTAAGTATCAGGTAGAACATCTCTGTAAAATATCAAATTATACAGTCCTGTAGTACCCTTGAACGGAGTACCCTTGATAATTATATTACTCTCACTATCAATTTCTATAGGTTGATTACCCATGAACCATTTGTCTAAAGTTGAATTATATTGCAATCCCATTCTATCATCGTATTTCTTGACATCATCATCCAATAAGAATCCTTCCAAGTAATAACGTGCTAATGTGGGGTATTGTTGCAGAAACTCCTCTGTAGCCTCTGCATTATCTTTCTTATGTTTTCTGAATTCTTCACGAATCTGATCAATAGTAGGTTCGAGGGTAAACACATCCTCCTCAGTATTTTGGGGGTTATATACGAACTCTTCCCCTTCAGTTACAATATTTGGGATTGGTATGTTCTCCATTTGTGTTGCTGTAGAAACAATACTTTTAGGTTTAACCAACGAATTTTGTTTGATTATTTCAGCATTTTTCGCAATTTCCTCCAGAGGTTTAGATACATTCCTGAACATATTATCTAGAATCTCATCATTTTCAGCTTTACCCAATTTCACAGCCATATATTTTTTCCTCACAACGTTTGCTAACTCCCAAATTTTGTTCTTCAATTGCTGTTTTTCTTTAAGCGTGTTACTCACACCCACGTCCATGCTGAGCGGGTTGTCTATTTCAAATGGAAGTATATATACATGTTAGATGTATATATAACTATCAAAACCTTTGCGATAACGTCCTTTGTTCATATCACAGTCTTTGTTTATCATAAGGAATCCATATTTATCTTTCCAACATACGCTACATATCTCTTTGAATTTTTCGAGTGACATGTCGGTACTTACATGATCGGTGAATATATGTTTCAAATTGAGCTCATCCTGTTTGAAAATAATCAAGCAATTGGCATTGTCGCGCAATCCATGTTTTGGACATTTAGCAAAAGACTGGCAAAGATAGAAACTATCAATTGAGTTGTGTCTCCCTCTTGAAAAATAAGCACGAATTTTCTCCTGTTTCTCAAACATCACGTCATCGAATATTATGATCGAATTAGGCCTCGCTTCTGTGGGGTCTATGACCTCATCACTTTCGGTACAAGGAAAATATCCAAGCCCCTCAATTTTCTTCAATGTCTCCTTTAGTAACTGGTATTTTGGTTGGTGTAAAGACTTTGAATATATGTACACGTTTTCCAATTTCAGACCGTTTGCATCTAACAATAGAGATAACATCACATTTGTTTTCCCACAATTACTTGGACCACAGATTATTGTTCGTAGAGTATTAGGCAGCAAAGAGCTGTGACGTTGTGGTTGTTCAACATTCTCATTGCTTGACCCTAAGTTCATAATACTCAACGAGTCTTTTTGCTTAACAATCTTCATCATGCCTGAAGGCGAATCGAAATCATACTGGAACATATGTTAATAAGCATTTGTTTATATACTAGATGATGATGTTATATTGTGTATGTCTAATCACGCGGTTAGGTGCTTCTACGGTTCTGTCAAAATCAGGTATCAAATACATGTTAAATAGGTATGAATGCTGGAACACGTGTCTGAATGTTGAAACACGTGTCTGAATGTTGAAACACGTGTCTGAATGTTGAAACACGTGTCTGAATGCTGAAACACGTGTCTGAATGTTGAAACACGTGTCTGAAACACGTGTCTGAATGCTGAAACACGTGTCTGAATGTTGAAACACGTGTCTGAATGTTGAAACACGTGTCTGAATGTTGAAACACGTGTCTGAATGTTGAAACACTTGTCTGAATGTTAAAGCATGTGTTGAATCATGCGAAAAAAAAAATGTGTATGAATGTAATACAATCATTATGATTATTCACATTTTATTCCTCATTAGCCCATCATAGTTCGTGAACGATGATGACGTCATCATCGTTCGTGAACTATGGTCGCCGGATTGAATCAGTTACTGTCATCGGTTCGAAGCAGTGACGTCATCATCGTTCGTAAACTATGGTCGCCGGATTGAAACAATGACAAAGCAGTCTTAGTCACGTGGTGGTGACACCTACACGAAGCAGCCTGTACCTTCGGTCCGTCATGACATCTGTCACGTGACACCTACACGAAGCAGCCTGTACCTTTAGCTCACCATGACAGCTGTCACGTGTTGGTGACACCTACACGAAGCAACCTGTACCTTTGGTATGACATCTGTCACGTGACACCTACACGAAGCAGCCTGTATCTTTAGCTCACCATGACAGCTGTCACGTGTTGGTGACACCTACACGAAGCAACCTGTACCTTTGGTTCACCATGACAGCTGTCATATGGTGGCGACATCTCCATGAACCAGCCTGTACCCAAGGGTCGCCATGACAGCTGTCACGTGGTGGCGACATCTCCACGAAGCATTCTGTACCTTCGATGACAGCTGTCACGTGGTGGTGACATCTCCATGGAGCAGCCTGTACCTTGGGTTCGCCATGACAGCTGTACCTTATGGTCACCATGACAGCTGGACCTTATGGTAGCCATGACAGCTGTACCTCATGCTCGCCATGACAGCTGGACCTTATGGTCGCCATGACAGCTGGACCTTATGGTCACCATGACAGCTGTCACTTGGTGGTGACACCTACACGAAGCAACCTGTACCTTATGATTGCCATGACAGCTGGTCCTTATGGTCGCCATGACAGCTGGTCCTTATGCCCACCATGACAGCTGGTCCTTATTGCTTCCTAGAGGTGGCAGAGCCCCCTCCACGAAGCAGTCTGTACCTTAGGTCCGCCATGACAGCTGTCACTTGATGGCGACATCTCTACGAAGCAATCTGTACCTTAGGTCCACCATGACAGCTGGTCCTTATGGCCGCCATGACAGCTGGTCCTTATGGTCGCCATGACAGCTGGTCCTTATACCCACCATGACAGCTGGTCCTTATGGTCGCCATGACAGCTGGTCCTTATGGTCGCCATGACAGCTGGTCCTTATGGTCACCATGACAGCTGGTCCTTATGGTCGCCATGACAGCTGGTCCTTATACCCACCATGACAGCTGGTCCTTATGGTCGCCATGACAGCTGGTCCTTATGGTCGCCATGACAGTTGGTCCTTATGGTCACCATGACAGCTGGTTCTTATGGTCGCCATGACAGCTGGTCCTTATGGTCGCCATGACAGCTGGTCCTTATGGTCGCCATGACAGTTGGTCCTTATGCCCACCATGACAGCTGGTCCTTATGGCCGCCATGACAGTTGGACCTTAGGGCCTCCATGCTGCCATGTGTTAGTCACGTGACTCTGTACATGTGACACACTTTTTATACACACCCTGTATACTCTTTACAAATAAAATAAAATCCTTATCACCTACATCCTTTCAAAACTGATAAGGACGAGCTCATGCACCGGATGCACATCGACAGCTAGACCGGAAGTGGAGACCGGATATCCTGGTCCCGTGCTAGCGGAGTACATCTACTAGTGTCACCTGTCGAATTGTCATACAAGTTTACTGTTATAACTTACTGAGCGACATCTATATGAATGCGAGACAAATCCGATTATCGAACATCCTATACAGATCGAGTATGGCAACTTGATCAGCGCCATCTGTTGATATATTGCATCAATTTATCACAATAAGTTGGTGAGCGCCATCTGATAGAGTTCCCTTGAACTTCAAATCAACGTGTACAGTATAAAATCTACCATAGATGTCCTATGAATATCATAAAATTACTAAATCTGTGGATGGGGTGGGTTTAATATTGTACAATCTAACCTCAATCGACTTCGCTCCCAGAACTCTGAATCGAATATGATCAAAATTTTACCCCTTCTACAGTGATTTTCGTCAGAAATCAGTAGATTTTAGGATTTTTGTGACGTCGAACGGCTTCGGTCCAATGAGAATCGAGTATTCACTCAGCTGACCCCAAATTAACTATATAATCAGAGAGCTCCCCGCGCGCGAACATAAACCTCCTTGACCAGAGTAAGAACAACGTAGTAGTAAGAAAAAGCAGGCTGTCGCGGAGGTTATAAAAATATATATATATATATATAATATATATATATATATATATAGGGGTGAGGGGTGCTATGGGGGTACGTGGAGCCCCGTTGACCGTTTAGATTTGACGCTAGCTCCTTGCGAGAGCTGAAAGTTGCGTTCCATAATTTTCGTTGCCCCCGTGATACGTCACGTATACGTCACGTGACTACGAGTCGTCACAACTGTAAAAGTTTTTGCAGCTCGAAGAAATCCACCGGTGAGATTTCGTTTCAACAAATTTCATTCGAGACAAAACTGTTTCTCGATGACGCTAGTGCGCATGACGAGGAACATATCAGTTTGGAGATTCGTTCGACGAGAGATTCTAGGCGGACAACGTTTGTTCATCATAAAATATTTTACAATTTCATTTCTTGAACGAGAGTTACGTTCAAAGTTTTTGCAGCTCGAAAAAATTCACCGATGGATTCCGTTTCAACAAATTTTACTTACGACGAAATTGTTTCTCGATGACGCTACTGCGCATGACGAGGAACATATCAGTTTGGAGATTCGTTCGACGAGAGATTTTAGGCGGACAACGTTTGTTAATCATAAAATATTTTACAATTTCATTTCTTCAACGAGAGTTACGTTCAAAGTTTTTTGCAGCTCGAAGAAATCCTACCAGTGGAATTTCGTTTCAACAAATTTTACTCGCGACGAAACTGTTTCTCGATAACGCTAATGCGATTTCATTTCTTGAACGAGAGTTACGTTCAAAGTTTTCGCAGCTCGAAAAAATTCAACGATGGATTTCGTTTCAACAAATTTTACTCACGACAAAACTGTTTCTCGATGACGCTAGTGCGCATGACGAGGAACATATAAGTATGGAGATTCGTTCGACGAGAGATTCTAGACGGACAACGTTTGTTCATCATAAAATATTTTACAATTTCATTTCTTGAACGAGAGTTACGTTCGAATTTTTTGCAGCTCGAAAAAATCCACCGATGGATTTCGTTCCAACAAATTTTACTCACGACGAAACTGTTTCTCGATAACGCTAATGCGATTTCATTTCTTGTACGAGAGTTACGTTCAAAGTTTTTGCAGCTCGAAAAAATCCACCGGTGGATTTCGTTCCAACAAATATTACTCACGACGAAACTGTTTCTCGATAACGCTAATGCGATTTCATTTCTTGAACGAGAGTTACGTTCAAAGTTTTTGCAGCTCGAAAAAATTCACCGATGGATTTCGTTTCAACAAATTTTACTCACGACGAAATTGTTTCTCGATGACGCTACTGCGCATGACGAGGAACATATCAGTTTGAAGATTCGTTCGACGAGAGATTCTAGGCGGACAACGTTTGTTCATCATAGAATATTTTACAATTTCATTTCTTGAACGAGAGTTACGTTCAAAGTTTTTTGCAGCTCGAAGGAATCCAACCGGAGGACGATTTCATTTCTCGAACGAGGGTAACGTTCAAAGTTTTTGTAGCTCGAAGAAATTCACCGGTGAAATTTCGTTTCAACAAATTTTACTCGCGACAAAACTGTTTCGAACGCCATCTAGTCGATGGATATATAGACTTATCACAGTGTCCAATCGAACGCCATCTATCGGGATGTAATTCAATTCGATTGTAGTAATTGAGTGAGTGCCACCTGTTGAATTCTCATACAAGTTCGTTGTTATAACCAACTGAGCAACATCTATCTGAATATAAGACAGATTCGTAGCAGTGAACAAACCGAACACCGATTATCGAAAATTCTATACAGTTTGACTATGACAATGATGAGCGCCATCTGTTGATATGTTGCATTGATTTGCTATAGATAGTGGGTTAGCGTCATCTGGCAGAGTTCCCTTGAACATTCAATCAACGTGTACAGTGTCAAACCTACCATAGATGTATATATATGTATTTCACGAAATTACTAAATCTGTGGATAGGGTGAGTTCAATATTGTACGATCTAACCTCAATCGACTTGGCTATCGGAACTCCGAATTGAATCTGATCAAAATTTTACCCCTTCTTCCGCGATTTTCGTCAGAAATCAGTAGATTTTAGGATTTTTGTGACGTCGAACGGCTTCGGTCCAATGTGAATCGAGTATTCACTCAGCTGACCCCAAATTAACAATATAATCAGAGAGCTCCCCGCGCGCGAACATAAACCTCCTTGACCAGAGTAAGAACAACGTAGTGGTAAGAAGGAGCAGGCTGTCGCGGAGGTTATAAAAATATATATATATAATATATAATATATATATATAGGGGTAAGGGGTGCTATGAGGGTACGTGGAGTCCCGTTGACCGTTTAGATTTGACGCTAGCTCCTTGCGAGAGCTGAAAGTTGCGTTCCATAATTTTCGTTGCCCCCGTGATACGTCACGTATACGTCACGTGACTACGAGTCGTCACAACTGTAAAAGTTTTCGCAGCTCGAAGAAATCCACCGGTGAGATTTCGTTCCAACAAATTTCATTCGAGACAAAACTGTTTCTCGATGACTCTAGTGCGCATGACGAGGAACTTGAAGATCTGTTCGACGAGAGATTCTAGGCGGACAGAGTTTGTTCATCAGAAAATATTTTACGATTTCATTTCTTGAACGAGAGTTACGTTCAAAGTTTTTGCAGCTCGAAAAAATCCACCGGTGAGATTTCGTTTCAACAAATTTCACTCGAGACAAAACTGTTTCATTCTTCGAACGAGAGTTACGTTCAAAGTTTTTGTAGCTCGAAGAAATCCACCGGTGGAATTTCGTTCCAACAAATTTCACTCGAGACAGAACTGTTTCATTACTCGAACGAAAGTTACGTTAAAAGTTTTTACAGCTCGAAGAAATCCACCGGTAGAATTTCGTTCCAACAAATTTCACTCGAGACAAAACTGTTTCATTTTCCGAACGAGAGTTACGTTAAAAGTTTTTACAGCTCGAAGAAATCCACCGGTGGAATTTCGTTCCAACAAATTTCACTCGAGATAAAACTGTTCCATTCCTCGAACGAAAATTACGTTCAAAGTTTTTGCAGCTCGAAGAAATCCACCGGTGAGATTTCGTTCCCACAATCAATCGTTCGACGAGAGATTCTAGGCGGACAGAGTTTGTTCATCCGAAAATATTTTACGATTTTATTTCTTGAACGAGAGTTACGTTCAAAGTTTTTGCAGCTCGAAAAAATCTACCGGTGAGATTTCGTTCCAACAAATTTCACTCGAGATAAAACTGTTTCATTCCTCGAACGAAAATTACGTTCGAAGTTTTTGCAGCTCGAAGAAATCCACCGGTGAGATTTCGTTTCTACAATCAATCGTTCGACGAGAGATTCTAGGCGGACAAAGTTTGTTCATCAGAAAATATTTTACGATTTCATTTTTCGAACGAGAGTTACGTTCAAAGTTTTTGTAGCTCGAAGAAATCCACCGGTGAAATTTCGTTCCAACAAATTTCACTCGATATAAAACTGTTTCATTCCTCGAACGAAAATTACGTTCAAAGTTTTTGCAGCTCGAAGAAATCCACCGGTGAGATTTCGTTTCAACTAATTTCACTCGAGACAAAACTGTTTCATTCTTCGAACGAGAGTTACGTTAAAAGTTTTTGGGATGCTACAAAGATGAACAATCGTGTCAAAATAATAGTAAAAAATTTTATTTCGTTGTTGCGTTTATTTGTTTACAATTAATAGTAATATATTTGTTCGAACGGTCTTGTAGGTCGTTAGCTCTTAACCGTCAACCCGTTTTCTTGCTTAGTATTGTTGTTATTGGTATTGTTAGTATTCGATACAGTTTCCAACCACTCTTCATAATGTTGTTGGAATTCGTCTTCTTCCTCCTCGTCATCGGTCCAATTGAGGACTTCCTCGTCGTGGCGCCTTATCATGGCCCAGAGATCCTCCCAACCTGGTCTTTCGTGAATTGGAGGAATATGCTCCTTCGCTCGTTTGATTCTTTCTCGATCGGTGAACGTATTTACGGTAAAATCTATCGATTGTGACATGTTGCTTAGACGATAGGAAAGTAACTGATTTTTTCCGGTCACTATATGCGCATTATATACTAAATCGAATTTCACCCAAATGACATCCACGAATAAAAGGTGTTCGGTATAGAATGCGATTTTTCCTTCGGGTTTCACATGTGCCACACGCCAAAAATAGACATTTCGTATTACAACTGAATATTGTTTCATTCCTCGAACGAGAGTTACGTTCAATTGTTCACCAGAAAATATTTTACGATTCCATTTTTCGAACGAGAGTTGTGTTCAAAGTTTTTGTAGCTCGAAGAAATCCACCGGTGGGATTTCGTTCTAACAAATTTCACTCGAGACAAAACTGTTTTATTCATCGAACGAGAATTACGTTCAAAGTTTCTACAGCTCGAAGGAATCCACCGGTGAGATTTCGTTTCAACAAATTTCATTCGAGACAAAACTGTTTCATTTCTCGAACGAGAGTTACGTTCAAAGTTTTTGTAGCTCGAAGAAATCCACCGGTGGAATTTCGTTCTAACAAATTTCACTCGAGATAAAACTGTTTCATTCCTCGAACGAAAATTACGTTCAAAATTTTTGCAGCTCGAAGAAATCCACAGGTGAGATTTCGTTTCAACAAATTTCATTCGAAACAAAACTGTTTCATTTCTCGAACGAGAGTTAAGTTCAAAGTTTCTGTAGCTCGAAGAAATCTACCGGTGGAATTTCGTTCCAACAAATTTCACTCGACACAAAACTGTTTCATTCCTCGAACAAGAGTTACGTTTAAAGTTTTTACAGCTCGAAAAAATCCACCGATGGAATTTCGTTTCAACAATCATCAATCGTTCGACGAGAGATTCTAGGCGGACAAAGTTTGTTCATCAGAAAATAATGCCGAAAATATACATGTAAAATTACAACTAAATATATAACTTGATAGCGCAAGCAACAAATGTTGATAGCACAAGCCACCAATGTGTATATATGCAACTTGACAATGGTATTCATTTTCATAGTTGAAGAGAACGTGTTACGTTCTGTATCTAGTAAGTGACAATGGCAGATCAGGAGGCTACATTAAAACTAGTGGAATGTGTGCGGAAAATTGTGTATCCCGCGTTGGTTCACGAGAAATCAGCAAAGATCGAAGAAATGTTGATAGAATTAGAAAATTACATTATTGGTCATATATCTCCGTTGTCATCTCCGTCACCTGGTCGAACTACTTCGCCGACGACAAAAAATGTATTCATCAACGTGAAATTTTTAGAACCAAAGTACATTTTGTCTTCTAGCGCGTGCACGATAGAAAATGACTTCGAATCGACCGGCTTTCCTTACGACCTAGACAACAATGGTATGTTTGTCGATATCGCGTATTTGATAGAAAAAATTAGAAAACTACCGGGCACCGCTCGAGCCGTTGCGGAATTGGCAATGAGTAAATCGATGTGTACGGGTTCTGTCCAAACCTTTGCGGAATTGACGATGATACCATCGATGTGGACAAATACCGTGCAATCGAATTTCCCGCAGTATTTATTGGACACCGTGTTCAATTGGAATATCGGTACGCAGAAGATGAACATTATATGTTACAATGACGATACACATTTGCGTTTTCTGCAGGCTGCGATTATTGCGAACGAGCCGCCGACGAGCTGTGAATTGTGCCGCCGCCCTTTCGATTTGGATGTGGAAGATGCGTTTCGTACCAACAAACAGCAATGGATTTGTGGCGATAAAGAGAAGCATCCATTTTCGACAGCACGTATTATGCAGATTTATCGCCCCACCTGGTCAGTCTTGAAAGTTTCCAAATCGGGTACCAATATACGAGCCTGTTTATTGCGTTTCAGTACCGATGAACTATGGAGCGTATATATCGATGCGAAAGATGAATTCAACGATTTGACCGATAATGCTCTAGTTTCGTTGAAACGAATGCACGATTTTGTAGAATGTTCTTTCGAACGATGTGACCCGTGGTTAACGACAGTAACAGCTTTGGATAGCGCTCGTAACACGATATGCGTGTTTCAGTCTGTTGTAAAAATTTTCAACGAAGTTCCTGCCAATAACGCTGGCGAATAAATTACAACTTTCGTATGATCACATAATGAGTTAAAACTAGTGGAACCGAAAAATAGTGTATTACGTGCTGGTTTATGACGAGTGCAAATGGGAGGGGAAGCACCCAAATATAGCTTTATAAGGATCCTCGCAAATTATATTCACTAGTCGATAAAGTAATATACTAGTGTTATATACTCACAATCTCAATAGTGTTTCCGACACGGTACAAGGTAATTTTGAAGAATCTCAATTCAAGTCATGGAAAATATAACATGATATGGATCCATACTGTGGAAATAACTGATCTGCGAAAAGTATCACGGCTACAAAGATGAAAAATGTCAAAATAATAGTAAAAAATTAAAATGGTTTTATTTTTACAATAATTTATTGAATCAAAAATAACTGAAAAATCATCGTTTCAATCCGTAAATTTCTGACTATAACTTTCCAACCCCCACCGAATAACTAAGAATTAGATGACATCGACGAACGATAATAGCAAGAGCCGTAGCGACGGAGACTTGGACGTTACCGCGATAATAGGATTCACTGCGAAAGATTCGCGAGACGCTAAATCCTATTCGGGATATCGGAATATACTCAATGTACGAAATAGATGTATGAAGAGCGATTCGCACATGTTCTCGCATACTAATTTGGGAATCAGGGCAGCGAATCCGATCGAGGATTACTCGTTCGAATCTGAATTCGTCGACCGTGCCATAACAACCGAATGGAAATATAACGAGAACGGATGTTTGACAACGTCTTGTTTCTCGACGTTTCTTTTGAGCGAATCTTGCAAGCCCGACACGACACCTTTCAGTTTCGGATTGCCTCACGGCAAACGTATGAACGCCTGTACGCCGGTATGTTTCAATTCCCGCTCGAGAAACGTACCGTCGGATATTTCGTCGCAATCGACAAAGTCGTCTTTACACGGAGACGAACACAACGTGCCGCCCTATCTGATATGGTACAAGAGCGCTTGTCTGTTGGAAAATCAGCATTTGGTGTCGTTTTTCGTGGATCCTTCGCGACATTATACCGACCAAATCGATCCGGTCGGATTTTCGTTATACGTGACCGAATTGGGTGCCGATCAGAATCCGATCACCTGCGCTCGTATCGATACAACGTATTGCAAATCGTTCTATATGAATTATATGAAAGATGAAGATGCTACAGGCGGCGACGAGGATGACATGGCTTGTGGCTTCGAAGGAAGTCTCTATTACGTTCAATTATTCGTAGGTTCGTCTCTGATACGGATGGTAAAAATGACAGCGAACGTTTTCGAACAGTCGGTATACGAAATTCGACGGCTATTCGAGCATACGCACGCGAACGATCTACCGCCATTTTTACGACATTTTCCCGTTACCGTTCCCTTCTTGAATTCCGTGTTGGATTGGAAGCGATTTCGTAATTCGTCGAAACGTTACGTGTCCGACGACATACTACTGTCAAAGTTGGGCTTGACCGATGCCGATAAGCGTGAACGACTCTACTGGACGGACGAATATTCCCAGATCGAAGATGGTCGCAACGACAAATACGGCGGTCGTCTGGTGGAGAAACTCCACAAGCAGCGACAAAATATCGTCGGACATCAAGCAAAATTTTCCGTGTCCGCAGATCGTTCGAACGACAACGATACTGTCGAATCATCTACGCATAACGATACCGGCGCCGGCAACGAAACATCATCGGTCAACACGTTAACGAGCGATATCGTACAGAACGTCTTGATACCGCACAGCAAACGATTACGACGTGAGATCGCAGCTTTGTCGTCGAGAACTAGAAGAACGACGACGACGACGACGACGACTGAGGCGACAGACGTGAACGACGTCGATCGCGATAACGACGAACTCGATAACGACGTGTACGCGGAGTCGTTCGGACAGACGATGCAACAAATCTTAACGGCCATCGGTGGTATGTTATCGACCACGCACAACCTGAAGGAATTATCTTTCCAGTTGAGTGCGGATGTGAGTTCGGCAGTTTTGAAACAATGGATCACCAAGATCGGTCCGGAAATTTTGAAATCTTTCCTACAATCTGACCTGTTACGGGGTGGCAAGACGATCGCCGCCAAATTACTGGCCACTTCGCTGTCGCATACCATGACACACGTGCTGATAGATTCGATCGTAATGACTATAAGCAGACAAGCTATAGCTTTGTCGGGCTTAGCCGTATCGGCGCTGAGCATAGTCGGATGGTTGACGATCATCGGTCCTTTGATCGATATCGTTTTCCAATTTATATGGGATCCGTTGAAGTTTTCCGTGCCCGCGTATTCCGACGCGCTATTACGTAAAATCAGCGAAGGTGCTCTGTTGGAACGACAAATCAACTATGGAATGCGACGAATCGAAATGACGCCGTATACGTTTTGGCGTTTACACGTCAGAAAGGACGGGACACGTACCGTGGACGTTGGAGAATCCCTCGACATATTGAAACATACGTTCGTTTATTTTCGTCATAGAACCGTCACGTCGGACGGTAGTCTGGTCGATTGGACGACGCACGGTAACGTTAAATTAGGCGGAGAACACGACGACGACGACGACGACGACGTTTCGTTTTCGACGCGAGACATGCGGATGATTTTCAATAGATTGATGATCAGAAATATGCTGTTGGACTTGGACGATGTGACACATTACGAAGCGGCCATGACGACCAGACGTGATTATGCAAAAATCGTACATAAAACGTACGTACCTGTCGTGATGATTACCATTTGTGCAGCCATATGGCTGTTACCCATAACGATATCTTTCGTATTTGTCGTGTGTATCTTGTCGATAACGTGTATAATGATTTCGTCTTGTGTATTCGGCGATAACGCAAAACGTCCGTGAAAGAGCGAAAAAAAAACAACAACGAGTAATAGAAAACGTTTGTTTATTCGCCCACATAATTGTAAATACATTACTAAATAATATCTGACTACTGGGATAGTTCATTGTCGAGTACGTTGCGGGCGAAATGACATAATCCTCCTGAAATGTATATCTTCCCGTTGACACATGCCGCTTGTTTCGAGTCGAACGTACGAGTTCCACACGGTAAAAGCATATCGTGCGGATCGATACGTGAATCGTCGAACGCTTTGCGACAAGCTCTACCGATACGAGTGTACGAGTCTTTCTTCGACCAACCGCTCAAACAGGGCGAACATCGTTGATGTAATTTTATCGTTTTCAACGACGACATCATGCCATCCTTGTAGTCGTTATCGTCGCTTCTGCCGTTGCCGCTACCGTTGTGATCGTTGTTCTTGTTGTTGTTGTTGTTATTATTATCGTTATTCGTATCGTCCTTTTTGTCGTGGTGTAGTCCTTCGATACAGGTGCACGTACCTTCCGTAAAATTGGGTACGATCTGTGGGACGGCGTTGAAAATTTGTACCGCGCATCCGTTTCGTACGCGATCGAAACGCGAAAATTCGGAAGCTATCAGTTTGTTATGCATAAAGTCGTATCGTATCGATTCCACCGCTCGCAACGTGCTCACTCCTGTATCGGGATGAACTTCGGTGTCTGTACATTGGAAACGATAGACTGGTGCATTGTTCGACGACGAACGTTCGATCAGTTCATTTTCCGGGTCGGCACCGACGGTCAGCGTGGTAGGTATGCGATTGCGATAACATCGACCGGTCAAATTGTCTTTCAGGTATCCGTTACAGCTGACGATTTCACAGCCATCTTCGCCGGCCGAATAAACTAGTTTTCGGGTGACATTTCCAACTGTCGAACGTTTTTACTAGTCGCGACGTGTTCGTATTACAATTGAACAATAGGCGCCCTGTTTGGCCATTATCGATCTGTCGACGACGAACGAGTTTTCGTTGACGTATTTATAGCGGAAATCCTTCGAATTACAAAATTCCGTACAATCTATCGGTATATCGTCCGGGCCTAGATATAAACCTCCACGAGAAACGCACCTTTTAGCATCGGCGTCAATTTCCATTTGTCCGTCGTTCACGTACTTTTCGGCGTAAGTCACAGACGGTAAATCGTCCAAGTTCCAAGCGCTATGTAACATATCGTTTTGCCGTCCAAGTTTGTCGTCGTCGACGATATCGGTAACGTCGGCATCCGAATTTCCGATGACACGCGCAAATTTATCGAGCGGTTTCACGTATACTTTATAAACCAACAACATCGTTATACAACAAACGACGATGAATAATATTTTTTTCGACGGAATCGATGATAACGACGAGACCGACGACCGTTCGTCGTACCGTCGATCCGTGGCGGATAAGGATCGCATAACGTACGTGTATATATATGTGTGTGTGTGTGTGTGTGTGTGTGTGTGTGTGTGTGTGTGTGTACGTGTGTATTCGAATTAAACACGAGTCGATCTTACTTTTGGGTATAAAGATCACGATAAATATCACGATGAAATGGCGTTTCTAGCGATTATGCAAAAATATCGAAATATTCATCCAGGCGTTAAAGATCACGACGATCAAGTTACCGATCATCCAGTAAACTCCGCTGGCAGTCGCACGAGAATAATTACAATACAACGTGAAGAGCGTGAACAGCAAGATCGTCATCGACGTGTAAAACGAATGAAATTCGTTATTATCTATCACGTTGTCGCGCAAAGACGCGTACATCGAATCTATCTTACGCGCGATCTTCCGTTTCGCACTAGCGTCATTTCTGACGGCGGTCGACACGCCGTAATTCGGATTGTAATTGCTGCTGCTGCTGCTTCCGACGCCGTTGACGCTCGACGAAGAAGAAACCGCGTTAGGTGCGATCGTCGTCGATTCAATATGTTCCATTACGCCGTCTACTATCTTATAAGAAACGAACATGAAAAGTGTATCACGACCAAAGCGGAAAATAACCAAAAAAATTAACAACGGTATTGGTAGTAGTAGTAGTAGTAGTAGTAGTAATAGTACAAAATGGATTAAAACTAGCAATTCTGCCCGCCTGAACGCTTTAATTTCGACGTTGTATTCGCAATCGGACAATTCCAAGTTAAAAGCTATCTCGTTCGATCAGTCGAAACAGGACGTCCGAAATGAAATCATAAAACAGACACACATGGTTCCTATAGCGAATTCCGGTGGACCGACTATACACGACGTACGACGTTATTACAACGTGTCGACGTTAGGTCGAGGAACTGACATATATCTGTTGACTGCGAAACACGCAACCAGGGGAACGACGACGACGACGACGACGAATCGTGAAGCGTATCGACCGACAACCGCGTCCGTTTCTTTGGTACAAAAACGACGAAGACGGCTGTCTCGACCGAATAATCTCGGCAAAAAAACCACCAATAAAACGCTAGTCAAGAAAAAGAAACCGATCGTGAATAGAACGTCTATCGCGAAAACGGTACGTCGACCCGGGCGACACACGAAGGTCGGTGCCGGAGGAACGGTAATTCCGCGTAAAATAAACGGTATGTTCGCGTTAGAGGATGCGGAAAGACGTTCTACGAATACGACCGGCAATGGTGGATCTTCAAACAGAGAAAATTTACTGAAAAAGCGCATTCCGACCACTATGTTATTGTAACTCTCGCTCGTACGCCCAAACGGTTCGTCGACGAACCTTTCACGTCATACAAATGTAACTCATGACACGGTCACACGTTGGATGTAATTGAATGAGTAAATAAGACGACGATGCAGAATCAAAATCGACAGCGATCGCTCGACCCGATCGAGGAACCTGAACACGAGCAACATGAAAGAGTGAGTACACCTCTATTGACTGCCGAAGCGGCCGCGAATTTTATCCAATCATATCCTGACCCCGATGGCCTTACGATGTTTTTCTTCGATCACGGCGTTGGTGATCTTAATGCGTCACCTCTATCCGATATAGTAACACCGCCACCGTTCGATGAGGATCTTCTACACGATCAAACAACATCGTGTAATTCTTGGCTCGAACACCAATATCACAATGCCAATAATGTACGATCGTCCCCATCACCAATATCCTCACCGGTTTTCGTTCCGACATCAACGTCACAAGGGAAAGGAAAACAGTTGAATCCATCGATCGGGAAAGAAATACAACGAAACCCAGTGATGGAACAAATTTACAATATTCCGTCGAAGACGATCGATAATAATAATTCGCGGTCGGAAACTGATAGTGTAGCGACAAAAAAAATCAACATTATTAGTATCGGAAAGAAGGAATTCCATCGAAAACGGCGAAGTTGCCTTCAAAGTCGTTGGTATCGAAAAGAGGTATATATGAAAATCCGTTACCATCAACTTCGTCCACGGAGATTCTACCGTCGGTGAACGGTAAGAATATTAGAATCGGAAAGCGCAAAATTTATAATAAAACGAAACAATCTCCCGTTGCGAACGATAAAAACGACGGGAAAAGAGCTGGAGATACGTCTAATTCCACGGTAAACGTGAAACAAATGAGGACGATCTACCGCACGAATAATAGTGACGACAATAATAACAACGGAAACGTTGACGTTAACGACAACGACGACGCGGACGATGACGACAGTAATAATAATAATAATATCGATAATAACAATCGTAAGAATAAAACACTCGTACGTCCGGCGAACGTCAGACGTGGTATACGATGGATGGAAACCGATCGCGGTGCTAACAATAACGACGACAATGACGAAGACGACGAAGACGACGACGACGACGACGGCGGCGATAACGACGGTACGGACGGCGATGATAGCGATGATGAAGATCCATTGATGAATTTCAAACGTATTCCACCGAAACGCAGGCATCGTCAATTACAAACGGATAATGTTAATCCCAGAAGACCGCCCGCGAAAGGTGGTTTCGGTACGCAGAAAATGGGCCGATCTCGTAATATCGACTGTTTGAACAGCGAAAATCGTAAAAAGTTGCTCAATGGCATATGTACCGATACGAAAGGACGGTGGGTCAAGTGCAAAAATCTAATACCAAAATATAATTTCAAAGACGTGCATCAATCGAAATGGCTGACACCCAGTCATATATGTGCTTTGGAAATCACACTGGCCATGCTGGAAAATTGTACGAAACACACCGTGCGTCAGTTCGTTTATTCCGTAACCAATTTCCTGTCGACGAACGATAATTATAATACCGTAGCACCGATACCGCTGAGTCGTTGTATAAGTCATCTCGTGTATGCTCTGCAACATTTCGACGTATACACGGGAACGCACGATTTCGTTGACGTATTATGCGAATGTTACGGTGATGATAATAATAGAAAATTGTTGAAGAAACATCTCAAATCATTCATCAAAGTTAACGATCCTCCGGTGTACGTTTTGGCAGATATCAAAGAAAAGCTCCGCGAAATTGTCGATCAATACAAATACGTTTACGACATTAACGCTTTCGTTCCCAATATCTCTGAAGATCAATCGCCCGTAGATTATGCTATGCGATTGACGGGAGTGAAACCTACAAAACTGAACGAGCTGAGAACTCGCCTGTCAAACGGCAATTTCGACTAGTACCGATCGGTCGTACGACGATACGTCAGGGTGGCCGTAGCACACAACTCATTCGATATGTCGTCGAATAACCAGACATCATCATCATCATCGTCGTCAACAGCAGCAGCAGCAGCAGGAACAGCATCGTTCTGGTCATCGTTAGCATATACCAGAGATGTCGAGGATTACCTATTAGCAAACATCTCTACAGGCTTTTGCCCGTATTGTCTTCAATATTTTTGTTACTGTGAAACGTCCATAAATTTTCATCGATTCTTGACTATGCTATATTTCAAGAAATATTCAGGCCGGAATGAATCGAACACGAACGTCGCACTCGTCGTCGTCAACGGTGGTGATGCCGTATCAGAAGCCGATCAAAAAAAAATGTTGTTCGCGGACGAAGAGATGTTTTTGTCCGACGAAGAATCCGATCGGTCAAATCTGTCGAACCAATCGACGTTGACGACGACGACGACGACGACGACGACGAAAGCGGATAAAACAAGTAACCTATAGTAATTGAATGCATTTCACGTATAATTCGAATAAAAATGTTAGAAAATATTGCGATTTATTTCAACCCGTTTACAGCTAACGTGACCATTACGAGATACGAATTCCACCATTATGCGGAACATAAAGATGAACGACCGATGATACGCTGACGAGAGCGTATAAATACGGCTCTGATAGCAATGTCAGTTCAGTTCAGTTCAGTCGACCTTATTGTAGTTATAACCAAAAATCACGTCAGATATGCTACGGTTGTTGCTATCGTCCAAGAAGAAAGAACGCGAGAAACGTAGAATTTATTCGAAAAGATGTACGCATCTTTCTGTGAACAGCGTGTCGAGCCGTATGAAAGAAAAAGTTACGTTCTTACAGCAACATGTCGAAAAAATGTTCTATCAACATTTGAAGAATCTTACCGGAAAAAATTATTCCTTGACGGAGATTTCCTTTGACCTTGCTGATATGTATGCTTCTCTGTGGAAGTTACGCCCGACTCCGACAAATTCTTCACGACGATTGTTATCGTTATTGCCATCGTCAACATCTGTATCCATCTCGGTGGCGACGAGAAGCAAAAAAAGAAAAGATTGGACGAAATTCACGAGGAAAAAAATCTTCCATATATTAATCGACGTTTGTTTGTATTATCATCGAACAACAATTATTTACGCTCTATTGATTCGATCGTGTACAGACGAACAGGCGTTGTTACCCACGTTGCAATGTGAAGATCGATTCGATATCGTTGTAATGTGTTTGAAACGCATGTTATCCCAGGCAAAGTATTACAGAATTTCCTTGGAGCATCTGCTGGATTTCCTGTCCAAATTGAACGCTGAGCATTTCCTAACAGATTCACATCATGTTCAGAAATTGATCATGACATTCGTACAATTTTGTGCAGCCGATCATACGACAACCAAATTCGACACGAATCCGATGTATAAAAAGATTGCGACCATCGCTGTTATATCGTTGTTGTCGAAACATTACGCCGGTGATGTACAATCGAAAACAGAAGATGTCGTTTTTTTGAACATGTTAAAAACTCTATGTTATCGACGTAATTTATGCTCGATTTTTGTGGCTATTTCAACGCTTTTCCCATTTCTATCGAGTCCTCATGCACTGATCGAAGGTCCACTATATCCATTGGTCGGTTCGAACGATGATTATGAAAACGGAAAACATTTTTTCAATTCCCACATTGAATATATTCATGTGTTTTTGATATCGAAAACATGGACGGGAAGATTCTTCAAATTTGTTGATGACTACTCGAAACAGACAGAATCTTCAAAGAGTGGCGTTACGTTAAAAAGACTGGCATTGCGAAGTATGTTGAAAACGCAGCGTCAAATATCTAATTTTTATAGTTACATCGACAGAATTGCGCTAGATAAAGATTCGCAAGACTTCTATCATCAGTACGAAATTGTGAAGTATGACTTAGTCGAGACGCTGGTACGGTGGATAAAATTTCCGTTATATAAATTGGCGTTTCGAATAAAATATTAACAATTGTAGCGTGGTTTTTTATTTTTGAACTATAGTCTGTACTCTAGGTATTTTCTCTTCGATGTTGGGAATGGTGGGGATTATCAGACAATAAAACGGAGGATAAACACGAAGTGTTCCTACATTGTGGTTCTTACCAGAATTCACGTCAGACATGCGAGCGTCGTCTCTATCGTCTACGATGAAAGAACGCGAGAAACGTAAAAATTATATGAGAAAATGTGCGTATCTTCCGATGAACATGGTGCCGAACCATGTGAAAGAACAAATTACGTTCTTACGACAACATATCAAAAATATTTCCTATATACATTTGAAGAATCGTGCAAGAAAAGTGTATTCCTTGATGGAGATTTCCTTTGACCTTGCCGATATGTATGCTTCCTCGTGGAAGTTACGCTCATCAGTGACAAATTCTCCACGACGACTGTTATCGCTATCGACGTCGTCAACATCTGGATCCCCCTTGACAGCGACGAGAAGCAAAATAAGAAAAGATTTGACGAAATTAACGAGGAGAAAAATTATCCATACATTAATCGACGTTTGTTTGTGTTATCATCGAACAACGATCATTTACGCTTTGTTGATTCGATCATGTACAGATGGACACGCATTATTACGCACGTTACTACAATGTGAAGATCGATTCGATATCGTTGTAATGTGTGTGAAACGCATGTTTTCCGAGGCAAAATATTACAGAATTTCCTTGGAGCATCTGCTAGATTTTCTGTCCAAATTGAATGCTGAACATTTCCTAACAGATTCACATCGCCTTCAGAAATTGATCATGACATTCGTACAATTTTGTGCAGCCGATCATACGAAAACCAAATTCGACATGAATCCGATCTATAGAAAAATTGCTACCATCGCTGTTATATCGTTGTTGTCGAAAAATTACACCGATAATGTACAATCGAGAGCAGAAGATGTCGTCTTTTTGAACACGTTGAAAGTTCTATGTTATCGTCGTAACCTGTGTTCCATTTTTGTGGCGATTTCGACGCTTTTCCCGTTTCTGTCAAGTCCCCACACACTGATCGAATCTCCACTATTTCACATAGTTGGTTCGGAAGATGATTACAAAAAAGGAAAACATTTTTTCAACTCGTACATTAGACATATACATGAGTTCCTAATGTCACGAACACACACTGAAAATTTTTTCAATTTTGTCACTGACTACTCGATACAAACAGAATCGTCGACAGGTGGTGTTACATTGAAAAAACTGGCAATGCGAAGTATTTTGAAAACTCAACGTCAAACGTCTAATTTTTGCAACTTTTGTATTAATAAAATTGCGCTAGACAAAGAATCACAAGATTTTTACAATCGGTACGAAATTGTAAAATACGACCTAATTAAAACGTTGGTTTCCTTGATAAAACGGTTTAAATATAATATGAATCGGTTCAACGAGTCAAAAAGTGAGGAGGCGTATATTTTCCGTTTTGGATGTTGGCGTACTGTGAATGACTAAAATATCGACAATTGTG
Organism: Endomychus coccineus; assembly: GCA_958510875.1. Lineage (NCBI taxonomy): Eukaryota > Metazoa > Arthropoda > Insecta > Coleoptera > Endomychidae > Endomychus > Endomychus coccineus. The sequence goes on along the minus strand of OY294067.1, from coordinate 161,045,535 downwards.
ATACAGTTTTTATTTTCGAATCGATACATACAAAAATTGAATAAACATTACGAATCTCCAGTTAACGGCAATTTTCTTTTTAAACCTCCATTTGTACACGACACTGGTCCTGACGAATCGAACGATAAACCATTCCGTTCGTTCAGATATCGTTTCAACGACCGAAAAGATGGCAATGGCGTTCGATCGCTGGACGCGTCTGTGAACGCTATTTGTTCGGTCTCAAATTGTTCGCCAACTGTTGTTTGTGGATAACACGTAGTCGACATTTGATGTTGTAATTGCGGTGTCGGTGATTGTATCGTTCGTTGATGGCGTTCACTCGGATCATAATCGATGGGTGGTCTGCGAACATCGAAATTCATCGGGACGGCGTTCCAGTTGAACGGTATCGCCTGACCGAAAAATGGAAATGCGTAGTACGGCGGTCGATGATATATCATCGCTTGTCGTTGCGATGCGAACAATCCCGGTCCAACAGCAACGGTCGTTGTTACCAACGCAGAAACATTCACGATGGGTCGAGTCATCACATGGAATTGTCCACACCGATCATATCGTTCGCACGAATTCGTTCGATAACAATAATTGCCATCGCCACATCCACCACATGGGAACATAACGACGGATAAGTTGTCAATGAGATTGTGACGCGCGCGCGTATCCTATATGTACTCACAATCTCCACGCGTACGGCACCGTTTTGTAGACGCGGTCGAAAGCGATCGGTAAATACCATTTGTCGTAGATATGTACATAACAACGCGCACGTAATAGCTCCCACATCCGATCGTCGCAAATGTTGATCGAACTTGACTTCATCTCTTAGTAAGGAATCACTATTAGTATTATGCCATTCTTTTCCAACGATCGCTTACCGATCGGATACGAGTTTTCCACGTTTCAGGAATTATTTTTATTATTACATCGATACACACTCACACCGATATATAGTTACGAATGACACTTGAAATGGCACGCGATCGGTCTCACCCTGGAATTATTCAGACGTCACAACGAAGATTCGTCACGACAATTGAGCGGCCAACACGGATTGCGCGTCGATAAGCACTTCAGACAGTCACGTAACGTACTGCTGTCGTGGTTAGTTTATATTTTAGGAAAGCTAGATCGTACCGATTTGGAATTTGAAATAGGATTGTGCGATATCGTTTGTTACGAAATTAGTAACATAAAGGTGGACAGAACGTTAATCGATGCAACGTCGTTGGGACCGCAAACGCTTCCAATCAGTCGCTTGCCTGTAATAACACCGTCGTCGATGGTGATGTCTGAGATGAAGGAAGATCTGTTAAAGCTCGTACCACTTAACCAATCTTTCCGTAAAATTGAAAGAAAACCACCGAAAGCCGGTAAATTATCAACGACGGAAAATGTAGGATTGGAAGAACGACGGAAAGGTTTCGATACACAAAAAGAAATAAAATACGTCAGACTTTTTCTGGCATACTTATCGAAAGACGAACAGTTAACACAATTCAAAGAGGCAATTCAAGATTGTCACAAGATATTGAGCTACCGAAATACGTATAACATTTCGTTTCCGCTGTCGGACAAGCATATCGACCGACTTTTATTACAAACAACTAAATCAATATCGAATCTGACGAAAGAATACAGCGAATCGTTGGAAAGTTGAACGTAACAAAATATTTTCTGATGAATAAACTTTGTCCGCCTAGAATCTCTCGTCGAACGATTGAAACAGTTTTGTCTCGAGTGAAATTTGTTGAAACGAAATCCCACCGGTGGATTTCTTCGAGCTGTAGAAACTTTGAACGTAATTCTCGTTCGATGAATAAAACAGTTTTGTCTCGAGTGAAATTTGTTAGAACGAAATCTCACCGGTGGATTTCTTCGAGCTACAAAAACTTTGAACACAACTCTCGTTCGAAAAATGGAATCGTAAAATATTTTCTGGTGAACTATTGAACGTAACTCTCGTTCGAGGAATGAAACAATATTTAGTTGTAATACGAAATGTCTATTTTTGGCGTGTGGCACATGTGAAACCCGAAGGAAAAATCGCATTCTATACCGAACACCTTTTATTCGTGGATGTCATTTGGGTGAAATTCGATTTAGTATATAATGCGCATATGGTGACCGGAAAAAATCAGTTACTTTTCTATCGTCTAAGCAACATGTCAGAATCGATAGATTTTACCGTAAATACGTCCACCGATCGAGAAAGAATCAAACGAGCGAAGGAGCATATTCCTCCAATTCACGAAAGACCAGGTTGGGAGGATCTCTGGGCCATGATAAGGCACCACGACGAGGAAGTCCTCAATTGGACCGATGATGAGGAGGAAGAAGATGAATTCCAACAACATTATGAAGAGTGGTTGGAAACTGTATCGAATACTAACAATACCAATAACAACAATACTAAGCAAGAAAACGTGTCGACGGTTAAGAGCTAACGACCTACAAGACCGTTCGAACAAATATATTACTATTAATTGTAAACAAATAAACGCAACAACGAAATAAAATTTTTTACTATTATTTTGACACGATTGTTCATCTTTGTAGCATCCCGAAAACTTTTAACGTAACTCTCGTTCGAAGAATGAAACAGTTTTGTCTCGAGTGAAATTTGTTGAAACGAAATCTCACCGGTGGATTTCTTCGAGCTGCAAAAACTTTGAACGTAATTTTCGTTCGAGGAATGAAACAGTTTTATATCGAGTGAAATTTGTTGGAACGAAATTTCACCGGTGGATTTCTTCGAGCTACAAAAACTTTGAACGTAACTCTCGTTCGAAAAATGAAATCGTAAAATATTTTCTGATGAACAAACTTTGTCCGCCTAGAATCTCTCGTCGAACGATTGATTGTAGAAACGAAATCTCACCGGTGGATTTCTTCGAGCTGCAAAAATTTTGAACGTAATTTTCGTTCGAGGAATGAAACAGTTTTATCTCGAGTGAAATTTGTTGGAACGAAATCTCACCGGTAGATTTTTTCGAGCTGCAAAAACTTTGAACGTAACTCTCGTTCAAGAAATAAAATCGTAAAATATTTTCTGATGAACAAACTCTGTCCGCCTAGAATCTCTCGTCGAACGATTGATTGTGGGAACGAAATCTCACCGGTGGATTTCTTCGAGATGCAAAAACTTTGAACGTAATTTTCGTTCGAGGAATGGAACAGTTTTATCTCGAGTGAAATTTGTTGGAACGAAATTCCACCGGTGGATTTCTTCGAGCTGTGAAAACTTTTAACGTAACTCTCGTTCGGAAAATGAAACAGTTTTGTCTCAAGTGAAATTTGTTGGAACGAAATTCTACCGGTGGATTTCTTCGAGCTTCAAAAACTTTGAACGTAATTTTCGTTCGAGGAATGAAACAGTTTTATCTCGAGTGAAATTTGTTGGAACGAAATCTCACCGGTGGATTTTTTCGAGCTGCAAAAACTTTGAACGTAACACTCGTTCAAGAAATAAAATCGTAAAATATTTTCTGATGAACAAACTCTGTCCGCCTAGAATCTCTCGTCAAACGATTGATTGTGGGAACGAAATCTCACCGGTGGATTTCTTCGAGCTGCAAAAACTTTGAACGTAATTTTCGTTCGAGGAATGGAACAGTTTTATCTCGAGTGAAATTTGTTGGAACGAAATTCCACCGGTGGATTTCTTCGAGCTGTAAAAACTTTTAACGTAACTCTCGTTCGGAAAATGAAACAGTTTTGTCTCGAGTGAAATTTGTTGGAACGAAATTCTACCGGTGGATTTCTTCGAGCTGTAAAAACTTTTAACGTAACTTTCGTTCGAGTAATGAAACAGTTCTGTCTCGAGTGAAATTTGTTGGAACGAAATTCCACCGGTAGATTTCTTCGAGCTACAAAAACTTTGAACGTAACTTTCGTTCGAAAAATGAAATCGTAAAATATTTTCTGATGAACAAACTTTGTCCGCCTAGAATCTCTCATCGAACGATTGATTGTTGAAACGAAATCTCACCGGTGGATTTCTTCGAGCTGTAGAAACTTTTAACGTAACTCTCGTTCGAGGAATGAAACAATTTTTGTCTCCAGTGAAATTTGTTGGAACGAAATTCCACCGGTGGATTTCTTCGAGCTACAAAAACTTTGAACGTAACTCTCGTTCGAAAAATAAAATCGTAAAATATTTTCTGATGAACAAACTCTGTTCGCCTAAAATCTCTCGTCGAACGATTGATTGTTGAAACGAAATCTCACCGGTGGGTTTCTTCGAGCTGCAAAAACTTTGAACGTAATTTTCGTTCGAGGAATGAAACAGTTTTATCTCGAGTGAAATTTGTTGGAACGAAATTCCACCGGTGGATTTCTTCGAGCTACAAAAACTTGGAACGTAACTCTCGTTCGAGAGATGAAACAGTTTTGTTTCGAATGAAGTTTGTTGAAACGAAATCTCACCGGTGGATTTCTTCGAGCTGCAAAAACTTTGAACGTAACTCTCGTTCGAGAAATGAAATCGTAAAATATTTTCTGATGAACAAACTCTGTTTGTCTAGAATTTCTCGTCGAACAGATCTCCGAGTTCCTCGTCATGCGCACTAGCGTCATCGAGAAACAGTTTTGTCTCGAATGAAATTTGTTGAAACGAAATCTCACCGGTGGATTTCTTCGAGCTGCAAAAACTTTTACAGTTGTGACGACTCGTCATCACGTGACGTATACGTGACGAATCACGGGGGCAACGGAAATCGTGGAACGCAACTTCCAGCTCTCGCGAGAAGCTAGCGCTAAGTCTAGACAATTAACGGGGCTCCACGTACCCCCATAGCACCCCCTGCACCCCTATATATATAATATATATATATTATATATATTTATAATCTCCGCGACGGCCTGCTCCTTCTGACTACTACGTTGTTCTTACTCTGGTCAAGGAGGTTTAGGATCGCGGGCGAGAAGCTTGCTGATTATATAGTTAATTTGGGGTCAGCTGAGTGAATACTCGATTCTCATTGGACTAGAGCCGTTTGACGTCATAAAAATCCTAAAATCTACTGATTTCTGACGAAAATCACGGTAGAAGGGGTAAAATTTTGATCAGATTCAATTCAGAGTTCTGAGAGCGAAGTCGATTGAGGTTAGATTGTACAATATTAAACCCACCCCATCCACAGATTTAATAATTTCTTGAGAATACATAGTATATCTATGGTACGTTTCACACTGCACGTGTTATATGAAAGTTTGAGAAAACTCTACCAGATGGCGTTCATCTGCTTATTGTAATAAATTGATATAACATTTCGATAGGTGGCGCTCGCCAAGTTGTCACATCGGAATTGCATTATATTTCGAAAGATGGCGCTTTTTACGTTACTCTGACGAAATTGCATTACCTTTCGATAGATGTCTCTGAATTTCATTGTCGAGTCATGGAAAAATACTGTGAGGCTCACATGCGTTTTTTCTCGTATCGTTGGATCTATTTTTACAACTCCGAATAGTCACACGGAAGATGTATCGAAAAATTTACAAATAGAGAGGGGTAACAACGCGTATATAAGTGGAACAGTTGCCAATTAAATTCATTCGACAAGTTCTAACACAGTTATTCTTTCCAAAATATGGAACGTGCCGGTGTGATTCAATTGTTAGAAACGTTCGTGTGTTTGATTAACGTGGGATGGCATTTGTCAGTGACGAATCGTGAGGCGGTATGGGACCTGCTAAAATCCATACGAAAAATGGTCAGATACCCCGCATTCAGTTTCGCAGAATTGGCAGAAATGGAACAGATGTTCAAAGAATTGGAAAGGTTAATATCGTCGTCTCCATCGTCGTCATCGTCGTCATCGTCGTCTTCGTCGCCAGTTCTATCGAGTCTCGATTCGAAACCCGGACATAATAATTCGTTGAAGTTGAACGTTTTCATCAATTTAAAATTTTTACATGTTTCGGGGGGAGCGAAGTTTATCATATCGTCCGGGATATGTACGACGGACAAGGATTTCGAATCGACCGGAAACCCGTACGACGTGGAAAACAAAAGTTCCCTCGGCGATACGTCGCACTTGATGGACCTGATCGTTAAATTACCAGACGCCGTTAGATCCGTGGTGAGGTTAGCGTTGGAAAAATCGATACAGGCGAGTGCTGTTCAATCGAATTCGCCGCAGGATATGTTGCAGACGCTATACCGTTGGCATGCTAGACCGAGGAAAATCGAGTTTATATCCTACAACGACGATACGCACATGTGTTATCTGCATCTCGTGTCTACGTCGGACGAGCCGACTGCTTGTTGCGAATCGTGTAATAGACCATTCGATTTGAACGTCGAGGATGCCTTTCGTACCTAGAAATACCGGTGGGTGTGTGGCGACACAGATAAACATTCGTCCCACGTGGTCCGTATTGAAAGTTTTCAAATTAGGAAGTAAAATACGGGCTACTCTTGTGCGTTCCAATACGGAGATAATACGGAATGTCGATCTGGATGCGAAGGGAGCCTTTGCTAATATGGTGGACAACGAAATGATTTCGTTGCGGAAATGTCATGACTTCTTTGGGTGTACGTTCGCGGGATGCGAATCGCGATGGACTACAGCAACGGCACTGAGTAGTGCACACAACACGATGTGCGTGTTCCGTTCTATCGCGAAAATCGTCAACGCGCGTTCTACCGTTTCTGTGTGTTAGTAATCGAACGGACGGTCTGTGTGCGCTAGAAAAATATCGATTCAAAGCAGTCGACGACGGTGGCGCAGAACAAATCGATCGAAAGAGAAGATTGATTGCGAACGAATAGATGATGAAACGTACGTGCCGAACAAGGTAGATGGGATATTCGTTGGATCATCCACTTTTTCATTTCTCGACGTCTGTACACCGGAAGAATAAAATTTTGAATTTATTTTTTTTATTTTATTATACGCTATTGCCCTTCCTATTCTACGATCATAAATTTCTAATTTGTCGAAAATGTAAAATTATGGAGATTATCACGCGTGGTCGTTTCCATACGTTGACGAATACCTGCCCAGAACAAATATACGATGATGGGAATCCATACCATCGGAACGACGTACCACGGGGTTTTTGTGAGATTTTCCAGTAATCGATTTCCGAACAGTCGTAGCGGTCGATCAACTGGGAAAAATACCCATTTTTCATAGGAATCAGCTTCCAGTTCAGCAACTTGGCACAACATCGGTTTCGTCCAATCTATTTCACGTTCTAAATTGTGACAGATGACATCCTTATGTTGTTCATCATATTGATTTAGTAAATAATATGATTCCATAGAATGTCGGTTTCGTAACATCGGCGCTGTCACACACTTGTTTTCAAACGGTCGAATACAATCGATACCTCCCGGATGATGGCGTAAAAATGTTGTGATGTCGAATTTGCTCTTGACCGTTGTCGCTCCACATACTTCGAATCGATTCTGCAAATCCACATCCATCTCATTTTCCATGTTCGATCGATGTTGACGCGTTCACGCTACAACGCCTTGTGTTGTATTGTAAATAACCTCCCTTCCTGTTCTCCGTGAATTCGAATTGCGCATCGGGAAGAACGACGAATGAACGTTTTATGATAAACGGACGTCGACTTCCGATACAAAACACTAGTCTAAAGGAACGAACGGCAACGCGGTCGTATTTTATGGCGTACTTCGAATCGTTCAAATAGAGTTTCATATCGTTCATGGGGACGATTGTGCGATTATTTTCCATATGATAGCGTAATATCGCTCGCACAACAACGATATCGTTTACCTGGAAAATTTGAACATTCATTTGCTTGTTGTTTGCAAAAGAAGAGAAACGCCACTTGAAATCGTATAGATTTTTTTCGTCGACCCAATCTACGTATCTTTCACATTCGAACAAATGAATTTCTTTAGTGAATCGCGACTGTAAAATTGGAACTAGCAAACTTTCGATAGCACAAGAAATCATTCGTACGGTATGATTACGTTTTAACATCGACAAATGTACGCTACAATCGAAAGATAGTAACGTATTGGAAAATAATCGGCCGCGGTTGTTACGACAATGTCGTATATTCGATTTAGTTACAGGGACGATTCCATCACCACCGTATGGCGAATGAATAATCGTTCCATCAGAACGAATAGTTTCGATCGATGGATATCCCGATACATTGAGAAATAGATATCGAGTACTCGAAGGTCGTTTACAATAATCCAGTGATTTTCTAACTGTGAACGCGTTTCGAACGTGACGTTCTATCAGACTGGGAAATCGACTCATTAAAACTTCGATAACGTTTTCATCGTTACCGTTATTATCATCATCACCACTATCATCGTTATTATTATTCCAGCCACGATCGATTTTGTTCAAGAGTTCTCCGAACGGCAGTAGTTCATATATGAAATTGTAAGATTTTACGATGCGTTGTGATGTTCGGCGAGAGAGGAACGATAGATATTTCTCGCCAATTAGATATAACAAAGCGTCTAATGTTCCGCCGTGAGGTGTCGCAACACATATTACAAGTCGGGGAATCGTACTGTCTGCTGTCCTTCGATTCCGATCCAAAATACATTCTGTATAATATCTAGCGATTAGCCCCCCGAAACTATGTCCTAATAGGACGAACCGACTCGTCGTGTCACGCGCTAATAGTTCGTCGATAAATCGGCTTAGACGTTGCGCTCCTATCACAACAGACCGTCTTCAATCGTAGGCGAACGTGACTATTCAAAAATGCAGACTTATTCGATTCAATCGTTCACGTAATTTAACAAGAAAGCGTTCATAAATATCGACATCGAATACGGTGAACATCATTATGCTTTCGATTATTTCGACAATTACGTCTTCGTCGTCGTCGTCGTCGTCGTCGTCGTCATTTTCTGCAAGTTCCAATGATTGTTCTTCCTTTTCGGAAAGATAGGTGACGTTACCGTTCCCAAACATATCGAATATCGGTTTATATGTAAAGCATTTTGGTGGCCATATTCGAACACCATTTTTCTAGATCGGACTACCTTTGAGTCCGGGTATGAATATCACGAATAGCATCTCTTACTGTGTGTGTCGTGAGTTTATAGGAAAATCGATCGACAACATGTTGTGAGGCAGAGAAATAATAATACACTTTATATTACGAATAATTTTTTTTTTTTCTCTCGCATACAAGTTTTAATATAGTTCGAATCTGTTGTATATTGATCGAATATTCGGGAGGTGGTTTCGATGGCATCTGCGGTAGTATAGATGGGGCCGATGGATCGATACATTCGGAATGAGGAATTCACGAAACTTTCGTATAAATTCAAAACGTGCTGACTATCTCTGGGATATAGCCGACCCGACGGATTATTAATGTTATATTTACCTCGCAAGTTCAGCGCTAACGGCAGAGTATTTGCGACGTAAGCGGTTTTTTGTAATGCGTCGAATCTCATCGGCGTCTGCGATAACGACGGTACGTTGTCGGTTATGAAATACGGTACGCGACCCGCGATACCGTATACTTTGTTGTTTCTATTGATGGTACACGGGAAGTTTTGTTGCATTTGTAACAATTGACCGCTGGCACATCGTGAAATTAACGAACAATTATTAGCTACCACGTTGATGTTGTCGCCCGGCTTATCGTCGGGTCCTTCGACCGTTCGATAGCGCTTCAGATCGGTACGGGTCGTGGCCAGACCTTTTTGTCCGAAGGAATTTACCAATTTGACGCCGTCGAACGATTTGGATTTCAAAACGACCGTCAATCCCAATCGTCGACGTCTCTCACGTCTAGGCGAGTTACACGTAGTCGCCGCCGTCGTCGTCGTCGTTTTATTAGAAACCGACGGATCGAACGGAAACGATTGTAGGGAAACGTGACGGAAAGCCTCGTGCAACGGCTGACCTCTCGTTTCACATTCACGTACCGCCTGTATTAACGCCTCGTCGGCGATCGTCACATAGAACACGTATAAATTTGATATTTTATGAACGATTACATTTTTGAACACGGGAAACGTTATATCGTTCTCCGAGTAAACGGTAGTCATGAGAAATAGTACGGTCGAAGCGTTACATCGTTTGTCGCGCGTCGATACGTTCACCGATCGTGCGATCGACGGCAAATTAACGACGAAATATCCATCTCGTGACTCGTTCAACGTAACGGCATACGAAAACACGCACCACAAATGTAGGTCCAAGTCACGATCCAACACGTAAGCGTCCTCCACGTTCAAGCCGTCGACGTCACCAAAGGCGGAATTCAAAAAGTACATATTGCTGGCCGCCGCCGGTCTATGTACACGAGGCGCATTATCGAAGGAACGTTTGATGAGATCGAATCGATCGAAATGTCTGCGATTGCGCGACAGTTCGTCCCGTTCGAACGCTCCGGGATCCACGTAGATTTGGAAATTCCTATTCACCAATTTAGCCAGAGAAATGTACGCTTTATTGGGTAACGACGATTTGTAGGCACACACCGAAACGACTCTTTTCGGTGGTAACGTGAAGGCGGCCTTATGATTGACGTATTCCGCGAGACTCGAACAAGGTAATACGTGGGTTCCGGACGGACTGCCGCCGCCGCTGCCACACTCGTCGTCGAACGAATCGCAAAGAAACGAATTGGTAGTCTCTACTAATTTCTCGTATTTTGCGATATCGTTCGAAGTGACGGCGGCGCCGACAACGTCTCCGTCGTAAATTACGTATTTATAGAACGCTTCCAATTCCGAGCGAGATAGGAATACGTCGTCGCATCCGAATCGTCGGAGAACGCTGAATTTTCGGAAAGGAATACCCGCCACCACGTTGATACATAGGAACCGAGCATCTTCGTCGATACGTAATAGAATTTCAGCAAATTTGTGTACGGACTTTAATCGTTTCACGATTTCGCGATACAACGAAGACCGTCGTTGTCGTTCCTCTTGCGAAATTCCCGATACGTCGGCCCGTGCGAACGTTACGGCATACTTCGTCACGATATTATTAATCACGATGATCGTAGTAGCATCACTTCGACCATCGCGTTTGTCGTCGCCATCCGTCCTTCCTTTTTCGATACCGTTCGTGTATACGAAAAACGGTGACGGTGGACGGTCGCGGTTCGAAAGCTTCGACGATTCTCTGCCCATATAATCTAATATTCGCGCACCGATACGATCTTCGCAACCGAACGAAATTTCGACGGATTTATCGAATAGCATATTTTTGCCGGCCGTACTGATATTACCGATGCCTTGCGAACATATGTAGCCTAGGATATCGTTCGGTACGTTTTTAGCCGACAACGAGTACACGTGCGTGGCACGGAGCTTTTGGCAAGTCATCTGGAGTTCCTGAAGAATGTGCAATTGCGAATGGATGGGTTGTACGAACAACGAATGATATTGGTCTTGTCGTCGATCCGCTTTGAATATAATTCCATTTTTGTACTCTGCCGAACCCATCTTTTTCGTATCCATCTTTTTCGCACCACCATCACCACCACCACCACAACCGCCGTCTTTCGAGCTGTTGTTGTTCCGTAAGTTGCGATCGGTGTCGAGGTCGACGCGTGCGTTATCGTCGTTCCTTTCTCCGCACGAAAGATTATCCGCGACCGCGTTCGTCGTTACGTCGACGGCGGTGCTTCGTTTTCTTTTTCGCGACGTTCGATGTGCCGCCACGAACATGCCATCGGACGACGCTTTTATCGGAATTTGAGAAAATCTGTCGTTCATATTGATCATCATCATGCGTTTATTGTAATGTTTGTTGTGTTCGCTCTTCGAATGTTCGTATTTTAGCGTGTGCGAAATACCCCAAAAGGTTAAACCTCTGAGAATGACGTCCCTGCAAGAAGCCATAACCGTTCCATCGAATACGTCCAATTTGTCCAGATATATTTGTACGGATTGCGCGTAACAAATGTATCGTTTATTCTTGTGACTGTCTATCGGTCGCGAATGTTGTCTAATTTGTTTCATGTAGGCGATTTGCGAATCGACGTCGGGATGAATATGATCGTGCCAAGAGCTAGGCGTACAACGATCGTAGTACAACGATAGCGTGGCATCGTCCACTTTCGAAATAGTGTCACCGTCTCTGTTTTTACATATCAAGACTTCGTCGTCGTCTTTGTCGTCGTCGTCGTCGTCGTTACCGCTGAACTTATTCAACTTGCCCAAGTGGAATTTGTGACCTCTGTTGAAATCCGTATCGTACATGTAGAAAGTGCTCTCCTTTTGTATACCGACTTCGTGACAAATCATATTATTATTCACTTCTCGAAATACGGAATATTGTAAGCTTCCGTTCGACAGGAACGATCCGCGTAATATGCGATGTTTGTAACGATCAATTAATCCCGATCGTGATAGGATATCGTGTTTACCGTTGTTTTCGTTCGTGCGTAAATCCGTCTTCTTCAAAAAACGTCTCAACCGTTCGAATATGTATTCTTCGACTTTGGATCCAATCATAATCAGATGAATGTCACATTGATGTTGTAGCGAACGGTCCGTTTTCGCACAGTCGTCGTTGGCGTCATCTTCGATACGTCGTCCGTCTTGCATACATGCGGTATAAGAAATACCACGTTTGGCGAGCTGAGATAATATATCGCGATCGTCGGTGATCTTCTTCACACATTCCACGTCATCTTTCGTATTGGCCGATTCGTTTATATAGTCACGACGTATGCTGCGAGCATCAGTATTACGCGTGGTTCCGTTCGAACCAGAAGAGATCTCGTTGTTCATCGTGACAATTTTTTGGATTAATGAAAATATCGTCGACGATCGACATATCGTAATATGAAACGGACCGCGTGATCTTTTACGAGGACAATCGTAAAACAGATAGTTGTAAATGTTCATTTTACTGGACGGCTGTGCCGACGACATCTAGTTATCACCACGTTCGGTCGAAATTGTACCGCGCGAAGTATCCTCGCCGGACGATAAAACGAAGAAGCTGTCACGGTCACCGTACGTGGTACACTGTGTCTATCGCGAAAAGGTACTTATCGTCCGAGTGCGTATGGGCAGATGTGTGCGATGTCGACCGATGTGTACCCGAAGAAAGACGACAACGACGAAGAGACAATTTCCGATGAAGATTACGATACTTGTAATATAGACGATATCGATCGTCAACAAATCGACCATTCGACGTTGCACTACATGTTAGATGTTTCGTTGGATAGCAACTGCAACACCAAAAAGAATACGTTCGATATCAAATTTATCGATGGAGAATTGAAGTTGAAACGCTTGACGTTGGCCGCGGTCAACGTGCCGATTTACGTGATGATAAGTAGCGAATGCGTCACAGATCGGTTGTAGTCAATCCGCTTTGCAAGATATCTTCAATGCCAAACCGTTCGACCAGAAACACGGTAGAAATTACTTGTATAGGACCAATCACGTATACGACGAAATAAAAACTCCGGCTTACTTTAACGTGGTGCTGAAACTCAGAGAGATCACTTGTGGCGGTTCGCAATCGTTGTTGATGCGAGAATATCCGATAAAAGAAGTGGGACGGGCGGACGTGTCGATCTACGATACCGTGGTGGACGGAATGCGTGCTCTGATAGACATGGAAGCGGACATCGATCGGTCGTCTTTGCGATTCGTCATGACGCAGCCGGTAGTACCGTTGGTTATCGAAGAGAACAACGACGTACGAGATTTTGTCGATTCGAAAACAGCCGGTCATATTTCGTTGAATATCAAAGATTACAGGATGTGTGTAGATCTGCTCGGTAAGAAACCGCACAAAGATATCGAAGTATTCCTAGACGGGATCTTCACCGAATCATCATCATCATTGTCATCGTCGTCGTCATCGTCGAACTCCAGACAGAACGAACATATGAGAAATTTCGCCAGAATCAATTGCATCGTACAAAGTATCGTCGTCAAAGCGATCAACGCTAAAATAGTGACTAGCGAAGAACTGGACGTTAGTCAAGTGGTGCACGCGATTTTCGATAGGCGATCATCGATACAATTGGGATGGACGACTTTCGAGAAACGATCGAGTCATCCCACTTACGTTCCACCGATACGAAGGAACGAATATCTTCTTTCTCGTCAAACCACATCCACTACGATTTTACCTCTGCTCAATAACGTCGAACGTAATTACTCCAATCAGATATATACCAACGGTGACTTGTGTCGTGACATCGCAGCCATCCGGGGAATCGTAGACGTTCGCACCCGATTAAAATGGCTTACGAAGAAAAGACAATTTTCCACGTCTACTACTACTACTGCTGCTGCTGTTGCTGCTGCTGGGACTACCGTTGGTCACGATTCGTCTCGGCCGAAACATACGACAGCTACCGGGATAGATACACTCGGCTCGGACTTTTGCCGGCGTATGTCTTCAGCGTTACGCGACAACGAAGAAAACGATAACGATAACGTAGATAGCAAAGAAGACTATTTATATCGTGATTATGCCGTACGAAAAGGATCGTCGACTACTCTCCACCCGCAATATACCGACGACGATAATAATAATAATAATAATACCAATCAGAAGAAACTCTCGTCCAATAAACATATGATGCAATCCAAAGTGAAATCTTTAGCGATATTGTCAAGTTTACGTACGACTTTCGCCAAGATCATGAAAGAATTCGATTCGCGTACTATGACTAATATCGCCGAATGCGCGGTACGAAACAAAAAATCGTTACCGTTCCGATTAAAGTTGATATGTTTCATAGTAACGGTTCACATGTATAAACGTTTACCGAAATGGACGGTGTTCGATATTCCATCGTTCGCCGATTTGATACAGGCTGTGAATAGTGACGACGACGACGACGACGATAACGGGGACGAACGCGATAACGATAAAAGTGGAAACACCGGAGAGGAAGAGTCGTCGTCGTCGTTTATCTGGGGATTAGGTCGCCGTCGGCGTCGCTCGAACCGTCGATCCGTCCTACCGGCCAGTATACTGAGTTGGATAGAAAACGGGCGATACGACGTGATACGGTGGTTGTACGAGCAAGCGGAAATTCTTTTACCGTACGCTTTTTACGTGGGATCACGAAACGAACGCCGTGACGACATATTGGAACGTTACGTCCTATCTCATCCGAATCGATACAAACGAGCCAATTACTATTTACAACAAAATTCCGAAGAAGTGAAATACGATTATGTATTACTCACGTTAACGTACCTATTTTATTTATGTTCGTTCGATTTCGGTACGTTAGATTTAATGCTAAAGTTGATTCTAAGCATCGAATTTCCCGGACAATGGTCCAAGTTGTGTACCATAGTTTGCGGTCATAGGCACGGAGGTAAAACTAAATTGCTCGACATATTGCGAGAGTACGGCCGTACTTCGGCTTCGGCAAAAGAACCGACGGACACGAACAAGGAAAACCAACCGGCCATGCTGATGTACGTGACGAACATGATGTTGGTTCAGGACGAGATTGCGACGTTCACGAGCGGCTTCAAGAAAGTCATATCGGAAAGTAAAATCGAGTATAGAAATAACGTGGGCAACGTGTTCGCGGCCATCTACGCCCTATCGAAGTTGTGGTACACGTGTAACGATCCACCATCGTGTCCGTACGATTCGGCCGTGGTCGAGCGTATTCTTCACATCAAAGTCGATTTTTGGCACGACAACATCACCGAACCCGAAGTTGCCCAGTTCCGATATTTCAACAGTAAAGAACGAGAAGCCATCTATAAATATTGTTTTCACAACAAATCCAAACTGGTGACCAATAGCGTTATCAACAACGAAGGATCCTTACCGTTCGTGTTCTTCAATCGAGAAACGAAAATTTACGTGTCATCAGGCTTACACGACGACGCCATAAAACAAGGTTTGCTAAGTATCAGTATGTTCTATTCTTGGTTTCGATACGTGGAGGACATCAACAAACCAGTGAATATTGACGTAAAAAAATTACCCAGTTTACCGGCGGCATGGCGGAAGCAATGGCTAATCCAAACGAATCCCTATTACAAATGGAAAGATACCGTTCAGATCGAAGCGCAAGATGGATGTTACGCTCGAGTACCGGCCGATTTGATAATAGATTCCTTAAATAGGTACGGACAACCTTTCAGTGCAGCTAAACAATTGACCGATGCATTTCACGAGGAATTCACTCGATATTACAGTGCCATCGACGATACATATAACGTTTCGGTCGATATGAATAAATTGATTTTATAATTTTTATTTCTCTGTTGTTTCTTTACCACCACCACCACCCCCCAAAAAAGACTATGTCACTTTGGTATTTATTTATTTCATCAAACGAATATTACACATTGTACGTGACAGTACAGGGTATTCGAAACTATTCGATATGGCGTGATCAACAACAGTCTATATTCACCTTCTTCCTCCGGCTGCGACGATGAATTATTATTGCGTTTGACTCCAAACGTAAAGTATCTGGTGTTGCTGGATGTGAACAATTGCACGTATCCGATTGGTTTTCTTATTGCGCGTAACAACGGACCAAGGAGAATCCTTTCATCTACCCAGCGACACATTTTGTGGGGCGTAGTTGACAGCGACGCAACGATAAATATTGGATTACCCCATGGAAAATCGTTGTGATTCTTGACGGTGTATGGAAAATAGTTCGATAGCAAATCAAAATTATGATAGAATTGGTTCGTTAGCCGGGCAAATAGGTCCAGCAGGTGATAAAGCGTGAATTTTTCCACAGCTGCGTCCACCTTCAGCGATATCGTATTATACACGTGGAAAAGGTTATCGAAACGAGATAATACAAAAATGGCCACATGTTCGCCGTTTGGTGCTGAATATTTCGTTGCTATGGCTCGTCGTAGTACGCGCACTGTTTCCATGCTTCGCGAATTATTACTGTCGCACGAGCGTGAGTTATTCTCCTTTAGTGATCGCGATAGCGGGAGAACATTTTCTGATTGTTACAATAGGTCGTTGGAATTTTTATAGAGGATAGGAAGATAGTGGGAGGCGTCAGACTATTTATTTGCCGAAATGAATAAAATATCGTGCACTTTACACGATATCGTGTGTCGACAATGAACGCAACCACCACCAATTGGATGTTTTATCGTTGCGTCCTCCAGTATTACATTGACGAAGCTGTATTTTTTTTCGCACGACTAGCTGACGTTCTATTTGGGTAGCGAAAAATGGGTCAGACGTTACGTGTTCAGTTGTGTTCCGACGAGGCTCGTCTACCTGATCGAATGTCAAATCGATCGTCCGGGGTGTGTTTGCGCAGTGTTGAAGACTGCATTATTCCGGCAAAAAGTCAGCGACTCGTCGATGTGGGCATTCGTATTGAGTTACCGCGCGGTTACTGTGGTCGGTCAGTTCTCCGTTCTGATCTTTCTGTAAATCGTCGTATCACAGTGGGGGCTGAAGTAATAGATGAACATTATCGCGGACAAGTGTCCGTGTTGTTAATAAATCTTTCCAATAAACTGTTCGTAGTTCGCACGAACGATGAAATCGCTGAATTGATCTGCCAGAAAATATGCCGTCCCAAGATCCGACAAGTGAGACGAACCAGCACAAAAACTGCGAGATGTTTGTTTTTTTTGTAATATACAAATAAAAATTTGTAGAATTTATTTAGAGAATTTTTTATTTTTCATCGTACACGTTTTGTCAGTTTCCAATACTTTGGTGATATATTTCTCCATTTCGTATACGTCTTGTAACGCCAGTATATACTTATTTTCGATCCAACTTTTGATCGTATCATTAACGACCAACGAATCGGCCATTATAATTTCGATGCATTTGTTCACCAAATTGCCGTTATCTTTGTCCGAAATGTTCTTGAGATGAAGTAACGAATGCGATTTTAATACGCTTAGGTGTCTATCGTAAAACGACAACGAAGACGACGGTGCTCCGCAAAAACTCTCGAATAATAGACACGGTATAAGGACGTCCGTCTGAATGTCTTCTACGAGCCTGGTGGTGGTGGTGTTGCTGCCGCCGCTGCTGCTGCTATCGCTACCGTTGTCGTCGTTGTCGTCGTTAATTTTTCTACCGATAACGGAATTCAAGTGATTTCTCACGAAAATCGACAGATCGTCCATATTCCGATACAGACCCTTTTTATCGTTCAGCAAGGTATTGGTGAACACCTCTTCGCTAACGAAATTGTCTCGGCCGATGAGCACGTTATATCGATCGCGATTGTGCAATATGTATTTTCGTAGTTGCTTCGCCAAGTCGTGGAATATGTCGTCGTTCAAAACGCACGTATAAATATTGCGAACGCTCGTGTCTTTACCCTGTAGCAGCCATTGTTTTATGAAACAACCCATTCGATTGCCCAACGCGTCCGCGGTGGTAATATCCTTCGTGACCGATGGTGTTCCTTCTTCGAACGATATAGAGTTGTTACTCAAGATGTAAATTTGTATGTAAAATACTAATAAATTTTGTAGAATGGAATATATCGGTTTGAAGAAGAGAATATCGTCTGAAAGTGTCCACAGGTGTTCCATGGTCGTCGCCAACACGTTATCGTTATTATAACTTTCGTGCGATATCAAATCGTAGAATTCGTCACATTTCAGCGAGCTGGGAGACGACGGCGCTGGCGTGTTGATTTTATTGGCATCGTTCTCGTCGTTCGCCTCACCAGCGCATATTTTTTGTAAAATCACACACGAGTATATGTAATTTAACGTGTTCTCGATACTGTCCACGTTATCTATTAAAATGGCGTTCGTTACTTTTCGTAAAGATTCGTTCGATTCAACTATGGTGGTTATTTTATTCCATAAATTGTGTATTTTGGGCCGGACGTGCTGCTTCATCGCACTCAACGTAAAATCATCTCGTGATGCACCATTACGATCTTTCGGTGTAGTAGTCGTCGTCGTCGCCGTTTTATATCTATGTGGTTCGTATAATTTGATGACACCGACAGAAATGTCGATAATATCCAACAATTCCTTCCGCGTCATCGTTATTTTCACGGTGGTGTTACCTATATTATAAATTTGTCCGTTGTCCATGTGACAATAAAAAGGTTTCAATCGAAAACATACCGGCACGCCGCTCATTTCTGTGTCTTACTATTGGAACTCGACGGAACACCGGGAGCTGATAACGTCGCATCGTCGAGTACGCGTTGTCTGTGACGTGACACAAACTGCGCGCGATACCGTCAAACGTAACCGCGATTGCACACATCGTTCGAGATTTTGAGACGCTGGTGTGGACACCGGTGCCCACGCCAGCGTCGACACCGGTGCCTACGCCAGCGTCGACATCGGTGTCGACACCGGTGTCTACTCGGAACGATCGACGCGGGCGCATCGTTGTTCACCGCGTACCCGTGATGCACCCTCGAAATCCACGAATTCCGAGGACATGTACCGGTTTCGCGGGTGCCACACGTGATACGCTGTACCCCGTGTGGCACCCTCGAAATTATGACACCGGTGTGCTTCTTATCTCGTCGACATCGGACGGATTTCGAGGGTGCAGCGACACGTTCGTGTGCGCTTACAGAACGTGACGAGTCAGTCGGGAGTCGACCGATGCGCTGCAACTTGTAAGACCGCGGCGCGATCATGACATCCAACGGCAAGGACGACGACGACCAGTGGCTATACGCTTATGTGTATAACGCTCCGTACCCGGATGATTATGCTACACCTTCGTTCCCTTTAGATACTCTACGTTTCGAATACGAATATGACGGATCTAGTAGAGCGGAAGGTTTACCCGGATTATGTAACGCCCTCACGCCGTTCCCAGTTATACCTTGTCGCATTTTCAATGATAAAGTACCGATACGCCATTGCGATCAAATAGGATATTTCAGTTTTAACGAATGGCCACGTGTGTATTTGGGAGCGTTCGCAATCTGCTCCACGCATCCATACGATGTTGGGGACGGCATTCGTGGCGTGTTCCACGAATTCCGAACGAATGCCGATAATTCCAAATATGGACGTGCTTCGAGGATACGATTCGATATCGAAAACGGGGTGTTTGAAATTTCGTCTCGATGGTGTAGTAGAACCGATTTGGTCAGGCAATAACATCCCCAATTACGATAACAGCGAACGACGACATCGTCATATAGATGTATACTTGGAACGGTTACCAGGTCGAGTTATGAAACATAATTGACCAATAAACGATCGCACGTGGTGCTATATAAACGGATGCGTCACGGTGGGAGGCAGTCAGTCGATGTGAATATTTCACCAGCGAAACATAGACGATGTCTTCGGCAAGTTTGGCCAAGCTAAAAAAACACATGGAAATGGGTCCGATCATTTCTGATTTGACCATTACCGACGATACGTTGAATCAACTTTGGAATATAACTAAACGAGTGCTGGGTAAACAACAACAACAACAACAGCAGCAGCAGCAGCAGCAGCACGTTGACAGTTTCGATGTTGCGTCCACCACCACCGCCAACGCCGTTTCCGTTGCCGAGTACAATCCCGACGTTGCCATCTTCGTCAAGCCGCTAAACCCGGTGAAGAACAATTTGCATCCGACATATCGTCCAACAAGTAAGTCTATCGTCGCTGTAACCGCCATCACGAACGGGGATTCGTATAACGATACCACTACTGCTACTACTACTACTGCTACTAAGCCGACCGGTACGACACCGGTGAAAAAATCGACGTCGAAAAGATCGAAAACGAAATCGACCGTGGAAACTGCAACGATAAAACCGCAACTTCTGGTCAAACTCCCGATAGCTCGCGAGAAAAAGAAACAAAATGGTAAATCTGATCAGAAGCGATGTCAAAAACGGAAAAGAGACACACATACGAGCGAGGAAGATGACGATGATAGTGGGAACGATACGGAAGGGTCCGAATTAGAGCGATCGATTGAAGCGCGGACGGTCACCGATACCACGAAGAAAGATGTACACGTGAATAGACTAGAAGCAGAAACAGCAGGCGAAGGCAAGATACAGGCGTCATCCGTCGTCGAACCCGCAGCTAAAGCGAAAAAGGTTCGCAAGCAACCTACATCTCGGAATAAAATCAAATCGAACGGAGAAACTAGTAGCCGAGATCAAAGTCGTAAGAAAATAGCTAATGGCTCCCACGATAAGGAATTGATCCCAAGTAAGAACGAAGAAGTCATCCGCAATTTTCAAGAAAAAATCTCTCTTATTAAAACCGAAAACTTCCAATCTGCCGAATTCGTCGGGCGTCACGATGTATTAATTAACGCGAGCTGGTTGATATTAAAACTGTGCTATTTCGAACAATTCGAAACTACCTTGCCGAGTTTCGATATAGTCACCGATTTGTTTTATATCAGAAAAGAAACTTTTTTGAACAAGTTGATCGTTGTATACGAGAATAACGAAGATGCGTTCCACGCGGAGACCGGTCTGTATTTGACGGACGTTAGGCGAACGTTATTCGAAAGGAACATTTTATTCATAAATATACCCAGTTCGAATAGTATTTATAAATTTTTTGTAAACGAAATAATCCTCACGTATATTTGTTTCGTCAATTTGTGTGAAAATAAAGTGCCCACGATTTACAGGTGTCTGGGAAGCAAATCGTCGTCGTCGTCCTCGTCCGAGCAGCAGAGATTTAACGACGTACCGTTTAAATCATCTCCTGTGAATGTACATTCTCATAAGTTGACTGATATATTGCGATTACTGAACGAATAAATACATTTATATTAAAGTTTTGTTAGCGTTTATTTTGTATGACTTTCCATTCGATCCGATCTCATCGAGTTTCGTGATGATGATGATAATAATAATAATAAGAGATCATGACGACGGAGCCAGACTGGAACGATCTCATCGATGATATGAACGGTATCTTATTGAATGGTAGCGACGATGGTGAGATGTCGCTCAGTGAAGTCGACATAAAATGTAAAGTTACCAATGTTGACGCTGCAAACGATGATGATGATGATGATGATGATGATGATGATACGAAGTCGTCACGAGATTATCACGGTAAGAATAATTGCAAGAGTAATGACGATAACGACGACGTGAACGGTGCTGTTACATCGAAGGTGTCGCGTGACTTGTCATCGGACGACGACGACGAAGAAGAGTATCTGTTCTCTGACGATTCAGATTGCGATAAAGTTGTTCGAAACGATACGCACCCGACGAGATCATACGGAAGAGAACTACGACGGCAACGACGACGGGAATATCGCGATAAAGTTGTTCGAAGCGATACGTACCCGACGAGATCCTACGAAAGAGAACCACGACAACAGCAACAACAACAACGGGGATGTGGACGAAGGCGAATACGACGACAATCGCAACGATACTCGCGCCGTAATCGTCGTCATCGACGAACGCATATAAGCAGACACTCGATACAACGTACCAGTAGATATAGCGATTACGACGATAGAAACCGGTCAGGTGGTGTCGTCGGCGGTGAAATGAATAACCGAAAGAATATGTTGTGGTTTATGGCAGAACGTTTGCTATCGGAATTCGTGAAGCCGTTTGCTTTAGATACGGAATTCGTGAACAAAATCGATAGAATAGCGTACATTAGTGCATCGATATGTGACGATAATATCGCAGTCGAATATCGAGGAAAATCCTACGTATTAGACAAATTAGAATTCGTCCAAAACGACATATTTGTACCGAGCGATTTCGTGTTAACGACGATGTATCCGGACGCTTCTATACCGGCGATCGTCAAAAGAAATATATTGAAAACTTTGGAAGTTAATCGATGTTACGAGTCAACTCATAACGTGGATCCTTTAATGATGATTCAGATGGTACACGAAGTATGTCTCCGTGAACATAACGTTCCGTTATTCGTTACGTGGCAAAGTCGATTCGATATGATGTTCCTACAAAAACACACGATCGACGACAATCGAGAGTTCAGATGTGCACATTGTGTCAACGTATGCAACAATTATACTCCCGTTCAGGCATCGACTCAAGCTTACTATGACGTAGCCGTATCGGGTATGGTAAAACCGTTATGGATCAACTTGTTCAGTCGACAACTGCAAGACGAACGATACGTGCTGGATTTTATGTTCCAAAATGAAATAATTCTGATGACCGTTGTGTTGGGTAGAAGCGATCACGTCAAATCTAACAGTCGGCGAGGTGGACCCCAATTGAATCTTTCAGAAGCACACTCGATGACACAGTGTTTAGAACCGCACGGGGATTTTCATTCTTCGAACAGGCGACGTTCGATATACGTACTGTTTGTTCCGAAGATATTGGGAGTCGTTGAGAGTACGCTTACACGACGAAATGCTGCATCTCTCGCGTCACGATACACGTGCCTACGATATTTCTTGAATGTATTTTGAAAATAAATATCTTTCGACACTATTTGTACGTATTTTTTTCAACCCATTTACAGTCCACGTGACCGTCATGAGATACAAATTTCACCCTTATGAACATTTCGAGCAACATAACGTGACATTTATCGCATCGATAATATAACACCAACTTGGGTTGTCACACGAGTGGAGTCGAGAAATATGTTACGATATGTTGATACGCACCCCACCCCCCCCCTCAACGAGCACATATATATATACACCGGTCGTGTTCGACAACGATTTGTATAACTTTTCATTCGATCCGTCCTGCTCGAGTTTCGTGATAGTGATACCAATAATGAGAAATCATGGCGGAGCCAGACTGGAGCAATCTCGTCGATAATATGGACGGTATTTCATTGTACGATAGCGACGATGGTGAGATGTACATGAAATATAAAGTTACCAATGCTGACGCTGCAAACGATGATGATGGTACGAAGTGGTCACGAGATTATCACGATAAGAATAATTGCAAGAGTAATAACGATAACGACGTGAACGGTGCTGTTATATCGAAGGTGTCACGTGACTTGGCATCGGACGACGACGAAGAAGAGTATCTGTTTGGCGACGATTCTGATTGTGATAAAGTTGTTCGAAGTGATACGCACCCGACGAGATCGTACGAAAAAGAACCACGACGACGACAACAACAACAACAACAACAACAACAACAACGACGAGGAGGATGTCGCGATGAGGTTGTTCGAAGTGATACGTACCCGACGAGATCGTACGAAAAAGAACCACGACGACGACGACAACAGCAACAACAACGACGAGGAGGATGTCGCGATGAGGTTGTTCGAAGTGATACGTACACGACGGGATCCTACGAAAGAGAACCACGACAACGACGGGAAAGTCAACGGATGCGAATACGACAACAATCGCAACGATACTCACGCCAAAGTCAACGTCGTCAACAAACGCATAAAAGTATACACTCGATACAACGTACCAGTAGATATGACGACGACGACGACGACGACGTTTATAGAAACCGGTCAGGTGGTGTTGTCGGCGGCGGTGAATTGAAGAACCGGAAGAATATGTTATGGTTTATGGCAGAACGTTTGCTATCGGAATTCGTGAAGCCGTTTGCTTTGGATACAGAATTCGTGAACAACATCGATGGAATAGCGTACATTGGTGCATCGATATGTGATGATATTATTACAGTCGAATATCGAGGAAAATCCTACGTATTAGACAAACTGAAATTCGTTCAGAACGATGTATTTGTACCGAGCGATTTCGTGTCAACGGAGATGTATCCGAACATTTCTATACCTGCGACCATCAAAAGAAATATATTGAAAACTCTAGAAGTTAATCGATGTTACGAGTCGACCAATAACGTGGACCCTCTAATGATGATTCAGTTGATACACGAAGTATGTCTTCGTGAACGTAACGTTCCGTTGTTCGTTACGTGGCAAAGTCCGTTCGATATTATGTTCCTGCAAAAACATACGATCGACGACAATCGAAAATTCAAATGTGAACATTGTGACAACGTATGCAACAATTATACTCCCGTTCAGGCATCGACTCAAGCTTACTATTCGCTCTCGAAGGACAGGCCGATTTTGATGTGCGGCCATCATCACGACGTGGCCGTATCGGGTATAGTGAAACCGTTATGGATCAACTTGTCCAGTCGACAATTGCGAGACGGACGATACGTGTTGGATTTTATGTTCCAAAATGAAATAATTCTGATGACCGTTGTGTTGGGTAGAAGCGATCATCACGTCCAATCTAATAGTTGGCGAGGTGGACATCCATTGAATTTGTCGGAAGCACACTCGATGATACAAAGCCTAGAACCGTACGGGGACCTTCATTCTTCGAAGAGCAACGTTCGATATACGTACTGTTTGTTTCGTAAATATTGGGAGTCGTTGAGAGTACGCTTACATGACAAAATGTTGCATCTGTCGCGTCACGACACACGCACCCGCGATATTTCTTGAATGTATTTCGAAAATAAATATCTTTCGATACTATTTGTATGTGTGTATTTGTTCGAATTGACTTTCCTTTCCAGTCGTCCCGTCGTAAGCGTTTATAAGATGCGATAGAGCGCAAGCGAAAAAATCGTCGACACGACATACGATAACGGCAATGTCGAACACGAAAAACCACGAAAGTTTCGGTGACGGCGGGGGCGGCAACAACAACAACAGAAATGCCGAACGGAAGCATAAGATCATGATGACGCTGTTCGAAGAAATGTCGAAAGTCGCACGTATAACGAACGACGCCATAGATTACGAACAAGAGAGTAAATACGAAAAAGCGATAATTCAATATGCCTCGGCTCAGTCGGTGTTATATAACGCGTGCCGTCTGCTATCCGGTGTAACGTTACCACTGAATCGGGTTAAACAACGGCGGCGGCGACCGAATCCTTCAGAATCGACCGAGCACGAAAGAAATAGAAGTTTCATAGCTTTCGATCGTTCGTATATTATCGAATTGATTCTCAATAAAATCGTACAAATTTATGACCGCATTCAGAGATTGGACGGTGCGATTTCGTCTGGCAACGTAGAAACTATATCTGTGATGAACGCCACACATATGTCGTTAAATTTGCACGGGAATAACAACGGCGACGGCGGGTCGCAATACAACGATTACGATAGCGTCAAACATGTGATTCCCGAACTAACGCTAACCCGTACCGACGACTTCGATCATATAATCGGCCATTCGGATACGAAGCAGAAATTGAAAGAACTAGCGCATATGTTCTCGTTGAATAGCAACAGCAGAACGAAAGAAATTCTACGCAACAGAGATATAACCGGTAATAGTATGATCATTCTGTACGGCCCTCCGGGCACGGGAAAAACCTCGTTGGCCAGAGCGTTGGCCACGTTTTGTCGCGTACCCATATACGAGATGAAATTGTCGCAACTATTCAGTAAATACGTGGGCGACAGTGAAAAACTGTTGACGGCGATCTTCGAATGGGCCATCCGATCCGTGGCTCCGAAAATAATTTTTATCGACGAAATCGATTCGATATTCAGTAGGAGGGGTTCGGCCGGCAAAGAGCCCATCGATAAAAAGCTAAAATTAATTTTTATGATGGAAATGAACAAGTTCAGCAGCTCCGATGCCGAATCGAACGTACTGATGATATGTTCCACGAATATTTTTCAAGATATAGACGAAGCCATCACCCGGCGTTCGGTTGCGAATATTCTCGTGTCCAAGCCGGAAACTCCACAAGAATACCTCGAATTGGTGCATCGTTCGTTTCACTCGGCCAAATTGAACGTTAACGAGGATGTTATGCGACATATAGCGTCAGATATGCATCGAACGAACGCTTCGCAATCGAAAATTGGCGATTTGGTGAAGAAAATATTTTCCAATCTTACTTTTTCGTTGACCGATACCGTTCGCGTCGTTTCCGTCACCGATATGAATTATCCAGTATTTTCGATAATCGGTACGATCATAAGTGCAGATTCCCCGAAATATGTTATTGTCAACGACAACGACGATGATGATGATGATCGAGTTACGACGGTATCGCTCGATTCGGATATTTCGAACAATATCGTATTACCTATCGTAACGCGACAAATGATAGATTTTCACGTCACCTCCCAGTAATAAGAGCACGTGAACCAGAATATATGACGATGATGACACCGGACGATATAAACGCAACTAGTGATGAGATATCGTCCAATCTCAAGGAACTGTACGCGTTTATCGGAAATAAAAAAATCTCGTAATCGTAGACGGGGAAAGTAATCCAAAAGGAAGTAACAACAAATCGATCGCGATCGTTGCGGGTATCGTCACGGAGTTTATGGCCGTATTGAGTCAACGGTTCGTAGGACGTCAACCCGACCGTCCAGAACGATAAAAACGATCGGCAAGTAGTGATATCGAACGCGTTCCCCTCGTATCCGTGCGAATCTTTTCGTCGATTTGTTATACGAGTGGAGTTGGGGTCTGTTACGATAGGCTGATACGCACTCCCCTCCCCACCTCATCGAGCACATATATATATACACCGGTCGTATCCGACAACGATCGATAGTAGTTCCGGATTGTTCGAGGTGTTACATTCATACTGCATACTGTATACTGCGAAAATGTCACTACTTTCAGACTATTCGAATATCGATGTGGTGGATGAAAATCGTACGGTTCCACTTAGCAATTCAACGAATGTATTCCACGAATCGACTTCTCCCGAAAACGTACAATTCGTTACAAACGACCCACGGTATTTTGTAAATATATATTTTTTTCGAATCGTAGAATACTAATATGTTTCAGGTGCGACGAAACGTCTAAATTGACACCTATACGGAATCGATGTTCGAACGAAAATTTGCCGGACGAATTTTCCGAACTGAAGCATTCAATCCTTAGTCGTGACCATATCCGGTGTCCACCGATGTGTTATGGAACTTTTGAAGATGTGCGAGGGTTGATCGTTGCGGTATGTCGTTAACTATAAATTCGATTTCAGTTTCAGTAACGAATTTTCTTTCCCATCGTGACGAAACAGTCGATCAGTGTTCGTCCGATATCGTACAATAAATGAATCGTAATACGATAAATCGTTTTCTTTTTCTCCTACCCCCTATCGATTATATAAGATATCGTTATGTCAGCAGAAGCTTTTCTACATTGCATGTCAAACACGACAAATTTGATCAATAACGAATTTCAGGCCATCGATACTATCGAAAACTTTGACCAGATTGTCGATTTTAACTGCAAGACGAAAGAAATCCGATTGATCAAAGGTAGACATCCTTTGATGGGACTGTGTGGCGGTTTATTCAGCGATTCCGTTATATTCTACGATACGATACCCATTAAATACAGTTTTGACAAATTAGATCTGTATAAACCTCGCATCGTCAAAAAATCACGATCGGAATTGAACGTAGAAGTTATAAATGCGGATAAGTTTAAATTTAGTCAGCTACTCGACACTGGAAACAACGGAAATAATAGTGAATCTGGAAACGGACAATCATCGACTTCCAATAATCGAGAAGCCGAGACCGCGGCCAAATACAACCACTCGTATGGCGTGAAAACATATCAAATTAAATGTTGATCTCTCTCTCTCTCTCTCCCTCTCTCTCTCTGTGTCTATATATTTCTTTGTCGAAAAATAAGAAATGGAACATATTTTCCCATATTTGAGATTGAGCGGTTTATGCGATTCGAAAATATCTCCGTCGGGTTTGGACGTGACGACAGATTTTATTTTTTATATCGCCTCTCAGAAGGAGCACACGCTGACCGACGACCAAAATAGAATATGGAAATTGAATATGCGGCGTGCGGACTGTGAATTGCCTCGCAATCGGCGACAGCAGCAGCAGCAGCAGCAGCAGCGCACTCCGATCATGTTGCACGATCGCCTTATCGCATATAAACTGAAGCCGTACGACGACGTTGCATTGATGGACATTTACGTATATTATATGATTTGTCAATATGTCGGTGCTCTATTGAATTTGGTCGACGTATTGGATCACGCGAGGAACGTGAAAAGTTTCATTCATCATCGCAGCGAAGACATGTTCGGTGAAATGGTAGATCACACGAACTACAAACGGTACATGTTGCAACTGATAAATTTATTTGTCGATAATACCGAATCGGTTCTTTGCATGGACAAATCGAAAATTCTGGCAAACACCTTGGCTATCGGTGACGTTCCCGGAACGGCTGCCGACGTTAATAACGACGATACGGACGACGAAGACGACGACGACGACGATAATATAGACGTAGACGATAGCGACGACCATAATTGCGAGGATGGCGACGTAAACGACAATATATGGGAAAGCGAGTTATAAGAAATAGAATGGCAGATGAAAATGGATTGTCTTCATCGTCGTCACAACCGTCGCCTGCGTTCTTACGACAAATGCATGGCACGATACGTGTAGGTGGTGACCGCGTCGTAATCGATTCCGATGCGAATTCATCGTCCATTTCCAAAATTACCACTCTGATCAAATTGGGTCGTCTAGCGTTCGGTAGATCGCCTACGTCGTGCACCTTCTACTACGACTCCGTGTTTCCCGTTTTTCTTTCGACCGATACTACCCAGGCTATCGTTCGAAATCTAGCGATTGACGCGATGAGCGCCGAAACTACTTACGGCGATGCGGTCGATGCGATAGAAGCGCATCTACAGACACAAGTGTTAGAGAACGAAGATAGAAGACTCCTCGAAATATATAGGAGTGCTCTCGTCGTTATCGGTGTGAAAGACGACAGGAGTCTGAGCGTTATTTTCGAACGTACGATCGACATGAAAACGATCGAAATTATGACCCTCGCGGCACGATCTCGAGACGATACGTTGGTAGAATCGCCGACGTCACGGATGGCGAAATGGTGTTCTACGTTGCCCGTTCGTGCGGGTACGCTAATCTTGTTCGGTACGAACGGTATAATTTCGATGTTTCTCGAGCGAACGTTACGGTCGTTGATGACTCCGGAATTCCTCAATCTCGTAGGTAACCATATAATACCGGACGGTGGAAATATTCAAGATGTTCGATTTAGATTTCGAGTCGGAAAATTTTTGGTATATCTAACGTTGACGTTGATTCCCGCATCTTGTGTGTTCGACACAGATTTGACTAGCAGATTCGTTAACGTCCAACGCGAACCGTACTTGTTCACCGCTTTCCTCAAATACTTCAGACTAGCCCTGTCGATGTATATACCGGAAGAGATCGGTGTAGAGGAACTAGCGTACGTGAAAAATGCGCTGATCGATGATATGTTACACGCGTTGGATAGGAACGATAATTTCGTTCATATCTCGCATTTCACCGATCTGCCGTTGATACCGTACGGTGTGAACGAGATGATCACCGGAAACAAGTACACTTTTCACGAAATTCTGTTCGATCCCGACATAATCGCCGACGCAGAGTGGACCAAAACTGCGGGGGGCGTATGGGACATGGCGACGATGCGGAATAAATTGAACGTTACGACCATGATGATACTATACAGACCTATAGCGTATTGTACGTTGAACGGTGACGGCAGGGAGCGAGCCGTATTCACGGATTACTGGTCGCCGGAAGATATACTACAATTTTACATATTTCCGGACGGTTACAAAACGTTCGCAAAGACCATCATGGAAGGCACTATGGCCGTAGGTTATCGAACTTCAGACGGGTTATTGACGAAAACCATCGAACCACGTGAGAACCGTCAAATGATAGCCCCGCTACTGCGCAATTACGCTCCCCTGTGTAACGTCTGGACGTCGGCGTACAAGATAAACGGAAGATACTATATAAAAACGTGGTCGAATAAGGATTTTGGTGGTTTTTGATTATATGAGGTTGGGATATCTGCGTGGACACCGCAGAATAAAAGATGACGTTGTGGTAAGGTGGTTTATTCACTGATACACAATAAGAAACATCACTAAGTCAATAGTACCCGTGACAGGATTGTACCATGTCGTTCTTGGTAGCATATCGAGACATCTATATCTATCAATGTAAGTGTTACCTGAAAGGTAACGTTCGCCCTTCTTGTCACGGGTGACGTACTGCTTAGTGTATCAATAATAATTGTTCTAAATAATATATACATATTCAGCATGAATATAATAACTTAAATATCATGCTATATTTTCCCTACACCTTCCCTGCAGAGAAAAGAATTTATTTGCTATGTCTAAAGTGAATAAATTCGTCAAAACAACAATAACACTCCTATCATAAATTTGGATTCTAAAATCTTTCTTTTCTCTCCAGCATCGGTGCTAATATGAGTAAGTGTAATACGATACATAATACCAATAAATATAATAATTTACAAATTCTTGTAATAAAATGAAATATTTGATGTCGATTGTTTTTTTTTTCAAGGTAAGCTCTATAATATAGTAAACATAAAATAAGTGTCAAGTTCACAGCTACTTATAAAAACATCAATGCTCTACTAAAATTATGTAATTCAAGGTTGTTGCGATGCATTCTCGAACACATCCCGTTTTGTGCATAGTTCAGCATTTTTGAATTAAATCGTCGCGCACTTAAATCCGATAGGTCTTTGTTCTATTTTTGTGCACTTCAATAGTTTTTCCTCCTTTTAGAAACAGAACATTCGGTTCGCGTTCCGCGATCACAACATAAGGACCTTCGTACACTTCGGTAAGTTTATTTCCCGTTTCACTCTTAACTAATATCAAATCATCTTTGTTGTAATACCTAGGATAACAATTCTTATCGTAGTGTTCCTTACGTTTTACCTTGCTCGACACCAAATTCTGATGAGCATCCAACCATGCTCGTTGCAACCTATATTTCAATTCGCTTAGATAATTATCATGATTATAAATGGGATCAGTTTTTTCAATGTTTATCAAATTAGATGGCAATGCTGCCAGAAAACCAAAAACTAGCTCAAACGGGGTGTAACCAGTCTCAGTATGAACTGTAGTATTAAACACGAAACACCAATATCGAAGCCACGAGCTCCAATTTTCAGGTTGATTCCCCGTCATTATACGTAAGAAAGCTTTCAAATGTTCATGGGTGTTTTCCAGCGCCCCAATTGTTTCATGGTGATATGCTGTACTGTTTAATTTGTTGATATTCAGGAGCCTCGCTGCATCACACATAACTGTTGACATGAACTCTGTCCCGCGATCAGTACAAATTTCCGTAGGCGTCCCATATCTTAGGATGAAATCCTCCACAAATGTTCTAGCTACAACATTGGCCTCCTTTGATTTAAGTGGATAAACCTCTATGAATTTAGTTAAATCACACTGTAACGTCAGTATGTATGTAAAATCATCATTGTCTTTGTCTAGTGGTCCAACAATGTCTAGAAATACTTTTCTAAATGCTCGATCCGCAGTTGTTGTGACTACTAGAGGTTGTCTTGTATGTCAATCGTGTTTATTCCGCTGACATTGGTCACACCTCGCTACATATTTGTAAATGTCGTTAGTCATACCTGGCCAAAAATAATATTTCTGTATTTTTTTTGTCATTCTCCTAATACCTGCATGTCCACTCGACGGCAATAGATGGAAATCATTTAGAATAACTGTACGCATTTCTTTATCCTCAATACATTTTCTTTTATTAACGATGCATATCCTAGGTACATCATAATTTTTATATTCATTTATATTAAGTTCGTTGGCCAACGATTTCAAAAATGCAATATTGCTATCTTCTTTCATTATTACTACCTCTTCTATGTCGATTTCATCACACAATGTTTCCAAATGTCCCAACAAACGGCGTAGCAGTTTTGCTGCCAGATCATCTGGATCGATAAAGATCGTTTTCATAGAGGGCATGTATATTAACTTTTCATCTTCAGTAGCTACTCTATCATCGTTTTTCATTAGTTTATTCTTCAATTTCTTATTCATTATTGTTAGTTGCGTACATTGTTTGGGTTTTTTAAGGATCTCAACGATTTTCGGTTGCGCACCCGAATTTCGTTGGATAACCTGATTACTATCCCTCACTTTAGTTTCTATTTCCTCTTTCTCTTTAGTTATTGTTTGTGCCCTTGTGACAACTGCTATGCTGTGTTGATTTATGCTCTTAAGCTCTTCAATCGAAATTCGTGACAAGGCATCAGCTATTACGTTGTCAGAACCTTTAATGTATTCAATGTCGAAATCGTATTCCTCTAAGCATAACCTAAACTTTGCCAGACGGCTTGAGGGATTGTTGTGTGTGAAAAGAAAAATCAACGGCCTGTGATCTGTCATGATCTTGAATCGCTTAACAGATAAATACGGCCGAAAATGTCGTGTTGCCCATACTATCGCTAGTAACTCTTTTTCTATTGTGGCATAGTTACTTTCTGCCTTGTTAAGTGTTCTACTGGCATAGGCAATCGGTTTTCCATTTCCATTAGATAGTACTGCACCCAAAGCTTTTCCTGACGCATCAGTGTTTACTATGAACTGGTTCTCAGCAGAAAAATCTGGAAAATCTAGTACTGGTGGGGACATCAAAGCCTTTTTTAATGTTTCAAATGATATTTGGCAATTATTCGTCCAAATAAATGCTGCGTTTTTCCGGGTCAGTTGAGTTAAACACCAAGTTCGCTTCGCGAAATTTGGGATAAATTTTCTATAATAGTTAGCGAACGCAACAAACCTCTTAACCTCATCCGCCGACTTTGGCTCCGGATAATTATGCAAGGCTGCTATTTTGCTCGAATCAGGTAGGATGCCCTCTGATGTTATAACATGCCCCAAATATGAGATATCCTTTTTTAAAAATTCGCACTTTGAAGGATTCAGTTTCAAGTTGACTTTCCTTAACCTCTCAAACACTTTGATCAGATTAGCATTGTGATCTCTCAGATTTCTTCCAAACACAATCAGATCGTCTAAATATACAAAACATCTTTCATAAATGAGACCTGCCATGGCTATTGTCATTATTCGAGAAAAACTTGGAGGGCTAATCTTTAGGCCCATTGGTAGCCTCTTCATTTGAAACATTCCGCGACCTGATGTAAAAGCGGTACACGGCCTACTTCCTGGTTCTAGTTCGACCTGATAGTACCCTTGAGCAAGGTCGAAATGTGTGAAATACATTGAGCCTGACACTGATTCTAGAATTTCAGTTATATTTGGTAATGGGAATTTATCATCGACAATATTAAGGTTCAGGTGACGATAATCAATTACGACACGCCATCGTTTCTTTCCGTCTTGACCTATTTTCTTGGGAACAATCAACAACGGTGATGACCAAGCACTTTCGGCTTCCTCAATGATGTCATTTTCCAGCATTTCTCCTATTTGTTTCTCTATCTCTGCCTTTTGAGCGTGCGGTATACGATATGGTTTTTTATAAACTGGCTTGGCTTCAGGTTTAATTTTAATCTCTTGTTGACCTAGATTTGTAGTTGTCAGCTTATCTCCTGGTATGTGAAAGATATCTGCGTATTTGGCGCAGATGTTCTCAATAGGGATCTTCTCTTCTAATATCATATCCTTCCAATCAATTTCCGCAAACATTCTTTTCACTCGTTCTACATTTTTGTCCACTTTCTCAAATTCGAAACAATCATATTCATTTGTACTGTGAATTTCTGGAATACAACTTTCTAAACTTACTGACTCATCTCTTGTATTTAAAATTCTCACTGGAATCATTCCGTTTTTTGGCTTCACAATCAATCCTGCCATAAAACTCCCTCACATAACTCTCTCGCTAATATTACACAGTCATCCCTTAACTTTGTCTCTACATATTGAATTCTTTCACACCTAGGCGGAATAATCATCAACTGGCTGTTACCAGATGTATATAAACTTAATTTTGTTGATTCAACTTCATTTTTCAAACTGAGTGTACTAAGTTCAAAATTTATTAATCCACAATACTTAATTAAAAAATTCTGACCGATTATTCCGTCAGCATGGCATGCTACAATTTCTATTCTAATTACGAATATCAATGTCATCAAAATTATGAAACAATTAAACATTATTCATTAAATGGTGAACATACCGGTTGATACTTTCTGCTGATTCGGGACTTTCGTGGCGTTGAACCATCGCGCTCAATCTTGGGTCGGGTCGGCGAACTGCTGACGTCCTAGACCTCGTCCGAGAATGCTCCTTTCGTCCTTCCCAATCTCAGCTGGACCGTCACTGATTCTTAAACACGTTCCGATGTGCCTGTTGCATCAAGAAGTGCCATACTTCTATGAATCTTTCTTGATTGTTTAGCCTGTATCCTTTTCTTGCACCTTTCATATCCCAATATTGCAAGTATGAGGATTACTCCAACAAAGGCTATAATTCCGGGATAGTCCGCTGAATTGATAACAACTTCCGTCGTTTTGGATTGAGAACCACCCATTTTGTTAAGTATATTAGTACATTTCCTTACTCGAAGATTCTCCTAGCTTCACAGAACTTGCCTCCAGTTTCCGGCCTAATTCCGCATCACGAAGCAGTTTGCAGGATCGCCATTTGGTGGTTTTTGATTATATGAGGTTGGGATATCTGCGTGGACACCGCAGAATAAAAGATGACGTTGTGGTAAGGTGGTTTATTCACTGATACACAATAAGAAACATCACTAAGTCAATAGTACCCGTGACAGGATTGTACCATGTCGTTCTTGGTAGCATATCGAGACATCTATATCTATCAATGTAAGTGTTACCTGAAAGGTAACTGTTTGGGCTTGATATAGTGGACTGTAGATTAAATTGATACACAGCACTAACCTTAATACCTATTTATTGACTTTACTTTTCACAATTATTTACAGTTAGTAATATAGATGTTCGTCGTTTGGTGACAAGATTACTTATGACCTAAAATGCTATGGAAAGGGTCTCATGCCTGAGTGGCAACCCAAGAGGTATGAATGTACAGTCAAATATAAAAATGTTGGTACATAAGCTCCCCACCTTGAGCTATGCAATAGTTCAAAAATGGTTCATAGCTAAGTATTGAGCAATTAGCAAAAACAACATAAACATAAAATAAATTATAGTGTGACAAAAGAGTAAGATAAAATTTTTTTATATTGCGTCACTATTAGGCACTAAATTGTCTTTTTCTACCGATAATGGAAGAGGACACAATCGAGAAACTGCTCTTTTAAAGAGTCCCATTTTGGTTTTAACAGTTGCAACGCGCACTAATCCATCATCCCCCGGGTGTGTAGCCGTGATTCTACCGAGTAACCAATGACTGGGCGGCAAGTTGTCTTGCTTAATTAACACTAAATCGTTAATTTGTACGTTCGGTGATGTTTTGGACCATTTCTGCCGTTGCTGTAACGTGGACAAGTATTGAAGGGACCATCTTCGCCAGAAGCTTTGAATGAGTTGTTGAAGCAGTTGATGCCTTGACAAACGATTCATCGGGATATCCAAAACGCCTGGATCTGGAACCGTGACTATTGGCTTTCCAATTAGGAAGTGTGCTGGGGTTAAGGGTTGGATATCATTGGGATCTGTTGACATTGGATGAATAGGACGAGAGTTTAAGATTCCTTCAATTTGTATAATAATTGTATTGAATTCTTCATATGTTGATTTGGTGTCTGATATTACTTTAAATAAATGAAACTTTATGCTTTTTATAGAGGATTCCCATAATCCTCCAAAGTGGGGGGAATTTGCAGGTATGAAATGCCAACTGATGTCATTGTTAGCACAACTTCTTATTACATCATCTTGTGATTTTTCTAAAAATGTATTTAAAATAGTAAGTTGTTTAGATGCTCCCACAAAATTGGTAGCATTGTCCGAATATATGTGACCTGGATTACCACGTCTAGAAGCAAATCGTCGCAGACCGGCAATAAAAGATTCGGTCGTTAAGTCCGTTATTAATTCTAAATGGACAGCCTTAGTAGAGAAGCAAATAAACACGCAAATATAACCTTTTATTTCTTTACAATTGCGACCTTTTC
Source organism: Endomychus coccineus (assembly GCA_958510875.1). Lineage (NCBI taxonomy): Eukaryota > Metazoa > Arthropoda > Insecta > Coleoptera > Endomychidae > Endomychus > Endomychus coccineus. The sequence continues at coordinate 161,008,730 of OY294067.1, read as the reverse complement.
TGTCCCGAAGTATAAATGGACCTGCATAGTCAATCCCGCAAGCGTAAAAGGGTTGCATTGGACTGACACGTGCTTTAGGTAAATTTGCCATTAATGGATTAATACCTTTGGGATTCGATTTGAAACACTTAATACAATTTCGAGTGACCGTCTTTGCGACACTCATTCCTGATGTTGCCCAACACTTCTGGCGTACAGTGGCCAAGAGCAATTGAGGACCTGCGTGGAACAACTTCACATGTTCGTTTTCAAAAATTAGTTTTGTCAAAATATGTTTTCCTGATAGAAGAAAGGGGTGTTTAGCATCGAAAGGTAATTCAGCGTGTCTCAATCGGCCACCAACTCGTAAAATATTGTCATCGTCAAAAAACGGAGATAAACTTAATAATTTATGTTTCTTGGTGATTGATTTATTGCACTTTAAAATATTTATTTCTTCGGAGAAACTTTCAATTTGAGCCATACGTATTAATTGTAAGAAACTATGATTTAGTTCTTGAACTGTAAATTCTCCGTATTGTCGTTGATCTTTTTCGACCTTACAATTAGAAATAAAGCGTATGCAATAGGCAAAAATTCTCTTAATTTTGATTAACCTTGAAAATCTCTCAAATGGAAAAATGTTAGCAGCTGTTTTCGCCGTATTGCAAGCTATTGTTCTAATTTCCGGTATTATTTGTGGAGGTTTGAATTTAATTGAGTTAAGATGATCATTCGTTGTTGATGACAGCCATGAAGGACCGTGCCACCATAAATTGGAGTTTTTTAATTGATCCGGATAAACACCTCTTGAAGCTAAGTCTGCGGGATTATCCCTGGAACATACATAGTTCCAACTAGCAGTTTTTGTTAATATTTGGATCTCATTCACCCTATTTTTTACAAATGTCTGCAACAAATAAGGTTCAGTTTTGATCCAACTTAGGACTATTTGTGAATCTGACCATAAATAAACTTTAAAATTGATTGTGAGGGCTTCAGAAACCACTGTTAATAATTTTGCCAGCAGTGACTACTACATAATTCTAATCGGGGAATTGTTAGTATTTTTAGTGGAGCAACCTTGGTTTTAGCACATAGTAAATGAATGTGTACATTGTTACCGTGATCAATTGATTTAAGATATATGCATGCACCATAGACATGTTGCGATGCATCACTAAAACCATGAAGCTCAACCTGAGCAGGTTGTTTGCATAATGTATGTCTGCTGATTTGTAGCGTATTTAGAATATGTAAGCGCTCACGAAAATGTAGCCATTTGTGTAACAGGTCCGAAGGTACAGAATCATCCCAACCTACACCTTTCAACCAAAGCTGTTGGACTATCATCTTTGCTAAAACAATGCAGGGACTCACAAGACCTAAGGGATCGAATAATTTCGATATTTCCGAAAGAATGGTTCGCTTAGAGCATCTAGAATGGACAGGAAACGGCTCAATACTGTACATTAAAGAATCTGGCTTGCTCAGCCATTTGATGCCTAAGGTCTTTACATGATCATTGTCACCTAGATCAATAACACTGATCGGATCATCATTATCCTTTACTTCATCCAATAGATGTGAACTATTTGATACCCATTTGCGTAAAGGAAAACAACCTGAATTTAAGATATTAATTATATCCTTGCAAACCATAATGGCTTCTTGGTCAGTTTCGAACCCAGTTAATAAGTCATCGACATAAAAGTCGCGATCTATAATTGAAGATGCAACTGGGTATTCACCAGAATAATCTATAGATAACTGCTTCAAACAACGTAGTGCCAAGAACGGTGCGGCTGTAGTCCCGTATGTTACAGTATTAAGTGTATAGGAAGTAATTGTTTCAGAAAGATCATTTCGCCAAAGAATTTGTTGGAGGTTTCTATCATCAGGATGTAGTATTATCTGTCTATACATTTTCGCAATATCAGCACATACAATAATATTGTGCTGTCGGAATCTTAATAGAATAGGAAATACATCATTTTGAATAGATGGTCCTACATATTGTAAATTATTCAACGACCAACCTGAACTTGTTGGTGAGGATCCGTTGAAGACTACTCGAAGCTTTGTTGTAAGGCTATCATTTTTAATAACGCCATGATGCGGAAGGAAGTACGAAACTTTGTCACCTGAAATTTTGTGACTTGGAAACATTGTCATATGACCCATTTGAATATATTCGTTAATAAATTTAGAATATTCTCTTTTTAGAGACTCATTGAATGCAAATCGGTTTTCCAAACGCTTAAATTGTTTCAATGCTACAGAGGCAGACTCGCCCAAATTGCTAGATGAATATTTAAGAGGTAGTTTAACCATAAATCTGCCATCAGTCAATCTTGAATAGTTTTGAACAAAATGCTGTTCACATTGAAGATCATCGTTGGACATAGACTTTGACTCTGGCAGTTCCTCAATCGCCCAAAATTTTTGTAAGTCAAATTCTGAATTATTGATTTTTAACCTTGAAAGGTTACATGAAATTGTCGAACTAGGATAGAGTAGCCGACCGGCTACAACGTATCCAAATTCTGTATTTTGTAGGATCGGTAACGATTTACCTAATTGTAATTGTTGCGGCAATATAATGTTCCAAAATTGTTCTGCTCCAATCAATATATCTATCTCGTTGGGATGATTAAATGTCTCGTCTGCCAACTTAACGTGGCTCGGAATTTTCCACGAACTTACATTGAACTTAAATGAAGGCATATGTGAAGTGATTGTCGGAATTGTGAAGCAGGAAATATTTATAGAAAAATTATTATTATTTGAGAACAATGATACTTCACAAATAGCATTTAGGTTGGTTTTCAATTGATTAATACCAACAACTGAAATGTTTGTAGATCTTGTTTTAATATTAAGTTTCTTGGCCAATTTGTCAGTTATAAAATTGGATTGTGAAGCACTATCTAATAAACATTTTACTAAGTGTTTATATCCTTTTGAATCGCTGACAAAACCTGAAATTGTTGGCAAAATTACCTGGGTGTTTTCAACTTGACTTGTTAATGTGACATTTTCTGTCAATTTAGCACGATCTTGATGTAATAATGTATTGTGTCTAAGGCTACATTTGTGACAGGAACTTGATCTACATTGTTTAGAAGTGTGATGCTTACCTAGACAATTGGTACATAACTTCAAATCATATGTACTTTGAAGTCTTTGAGGTATTGACATCTTTAAGAATTCTTCACATTTGTATATTAAATGGGGTTTTGAACAAAAATGACAACTAATGCGTTGTTGCGTTTGAGTGGTTAATACAACAGGTTTTTTGGAATAGTAAGTCTCTTTTTGAATTGTATTTGTATTTATCTCAAGGGTTTCTAATAGACTTGCTCTACATTTTAAAAAATCAGTTAATTTAGCTAGTTTTGGAAATTCATCATCTTTAATTGTATTTTCCCACTCTCGTCTACTTGCCTTATCTAGTTTAGAACTCAATATGAATATTAATATCGTATCCCAATGTTCGGTTGGTTGATTTAAACTAGATAATGCCCTAATATGTTTATATATACCATCTATTATATTTCGCAGCCCCTGAGATGACTCTTTTGTTATACCTCCTATATCGAGTAATGATTTTAAGTGATTGTGAACAATTAAACGATTATTATTGTATCGGTGGTATAATAATTGCCAAGCGGTCTCGTAATTGTTAGCCGACATCTCCAACGATTGAATTACCTTTCTAGCATCACCCTCTAGAGATGCTTTCAAATAATGGAATTTATGAATGCTAGTGATATTTTCATTTGAATTAATAAGAGACTCGAATGTATCTCTAAATTCGAGCCAATCGTGATAGTCACCCTTGAATTTGGGTAAATTAATAGTAGGAAGTTTTACATTATTGAATGGTATAGAATTATTATTAGAAGCCTGCCCAGAGTTTGATGAACCAGGGCCATCATTTTCAGTTCTTGATAACTTTTTTAATAGTAACTGTGCTCTACCTAGCACAGAAGTATATGATGAGCTAAATTGATCTCGCTCACCGTATTGTTCTTCTAATTCTGATTCGTCACACAAATATTCAATATTGCTTTGCGTTTCATCAAATTCTGTCAACACCACTGAATATAATTCTACCCTTATCTTCAAATCGTACATTGTATTTTCTTGTATATTTTCATTATTATTAAACATCGTTTCAACTGATGATAAAAATGATGTAAAACTTGTTAGTTTGCGTTTAATAGCTCCACGCTTCCTCTTTAATTGCATCAATTCGTTGGCCATAGTGAATATATTGTTTTACTACTTCGGCTGTTAATTGAATTATGAATAATTTATAAAATAATTGTAATGTTAAGATGAGATAATATAATTCGCAACATATACCCCTTATGGTAATAGTTTCTTAAATATAATTAATTTGTAAATATTAACTTGAATTAAGATGTACTGTTTATTGTAACAGCTTCTTAATAACGACAAGTATAATTGTAAATTGTAAATTCAAGTTTCTTAAGAAACAAATTGAAGGAATAGTAACTGTACTGTAAATAAAGGAAGAGAAAGTTACAAGGGACGCACAAGTATCAGGTACTTTCCCAGTGAGCCAGTTGTGTAGTGCGAATGGTGTTAATGTATCGTTGAATTGTAATTGTATTGTATTGATCGTGCACTAATTGTCTGGATGGTTGTAACTGACTTGATGGCGTAGAAATTCTGCTTCTTAAGGGTAGGTAGGTACTGTACTTCTTAACTTAAGCCATGAATGTTATAATTGTGATAAATACCTTGATTCTTCTATAATGCGGTTCGATGGACCAATGTTTGGGCTTGATATAGTGGACTGTAGATTAAATTGATACACAGCACTAACCTTAATACCTATTTATTGACTTTACTTTTCACAATTATTTACAGTTAGTAATATAGATGTTCGTCGTTTGGTGACAAGATTACTTATGACCTAAAATGCTATGGAAAGGGTCTCATGCCTGAGTGGCAACCCAAGAGGTATAAATGTACAGTCAAATATAAAAATGTTGGTACAGTAACGTTCGCCCCTCTTGTCACGGGTGACGTACTGCTTAGTGTATCAATAATAATTGTTCTAAATAATATATACATATTCAGCATGAATATAATAACTTAAATATCATGCTATATTTTCCCTACAGGATCATCGAATGCTGAAAGAGAACGATTTGGGATCGAATTCGAACGTTCAACATATTCAAAACGATTTAAATTTATTGAATCGCCATATAACTTCCGTCGATGTGATTTTTCGTATCGAGAAAACCTACGACGGCAAAATAAATATGGTGGACGTGAGTACTAACAAACGGCCGGATGTAACGTTCACGTTGATATTGGATTTTCCGATGATATTCTACGATTACGAAGACAATCGACGCGTTCACGTCGCTGGCAACGAAGAAACGACGAACGATCGAATAAAACCCATAGCGGACAGGAAAACGTTGGAATCGATATTCACGTTGGGCGATAAGCGTAAATTGATTATGTGGCCCGAGAACGATAAGCGATTCCTGTTTATAACGAACGATTCGATAATAGCCGCTGCGATACTGGTCGGTGGAGATCGATGGACGACGAAAGAAGCGGTAATGTTGGCAAAGATGGATAACGACGCGTTCACCAATAAAAACTGGTTACACACCATACAGAATTATCTGTGCCGAGACATGATACGCGATTGTATGGTTGGTCGACGAGAAACTGACGACGATGACGACGACGACGACGACATACCACGTGTATCGCACGATGGACTATTATCACAACAATAATAAGAACGAGACATAATATATATATATGATGAGTAGTGGTAATTCACGATATATTTCTGCCAACATGTCTTCATTGCCAGATTTTCAATCGACATGGTTCAACAACGGAGACAAGCACTCTTTCTGGACGATTATGTCACACAAACCGTGGAGTGTCGTACTGGGTATCGTCGTCGTATTATTGATTTCCTACGTAGTTATTATAGTATTGAGACGATACACGACCCTGTTGAATAACAAATTAGACAATTTCCTCGCTTCGTGGATTCCAAAGTTAGACCATACGAATAAATAGATAGACACAGAAAATGCATATATAATACGCTCTCACACGCACACACACGCAATCATTCTGTCATAAACTTTCGATATCGTAATTTCTACGATTTCCTTTCACGATGAACGATCGATCGTCAGCGTGTCTGTAAATATATATGTCCACACCACGATCGTGTCGTCCGTTCACAAGTAAGATTACAACAGAAGAAAGAGAGATAGTGGAGAAATTATTACGGCGATGGATCGATATTTCGGTAGAGATTGGCTGAGAAACGACGATAACAACGATACCGATGGTTTGATATACGATGACGTATTCGATAATGTTCCGACGGAAACACAACGACGGCGAGAAAAACAACAGCAACAGCAGCAGCAACAAACGCCACCGAGTGAAGTTGAAACGACCAGTAACGAAACAACTTATGGTGAATTCGAATCGTTCATCGAACAATTGAAAACTATAGATATGTGTAATTTATTCAAAAATAGACCGGATTCTTTCCATTTTGGTTATTATATTAATCGTATATTGGCTTTGCTGACGATCGACAAATATCGCGATCCTTCGCTGAAGCTTATCATATCCGCTCTATTGCCAGACTGCGAACCGCGACAGGTCTCTGCTGCTGCTGCTGCCGCCGACGAGGAATCGCAATTTCTCCAAAAGCTCGTACAATTCGTCATATTGATCGTCAACGAATGTCGCTTGACGGACGGTGCTCCCGAATTGATTCTATTGTATAATTTAATGCACAATCCGAAGAGTGTGATACGACGCAACGACGATCACGTCGCTGCCGACGTTCCCGTACTGATAAGTAAGCTCGATTCGACTCCGTATAAATTTCCGTCGCGAATTTGATATAAGATTTCTGGGACGGTTAGCGATTTGTTTCAGAAAGGATGTGCTCCCGAACAACTATTGAAACGTATTCGGAGTCCGTCGTATCAGTTTGCCAGTAAACGGTTCATATTCGAAAAATACGTTTCGCCTTATTTCGTTGACGCTTTGAAAGTTTCGGCTACGTCGATTCGAGGTCGTGAATCTGACTTCCCGTTCGTTCGAAAATATTACGAATTTCTTAAATCGATCGGCAAATTAGATGCGCGACTGGCGTCGTCGTCGTCGCCGCGAATCAAGATAAACGAACAAAGACTGCAGATTTCGAACGACATTAAAACGGTTCAAAAATATCCCGTCATAAGGAACGCTTTGATATCTAGATCTTTGACCGATTTGTGTAGAATCGCATTATCGGTGGAGCGTTACGTGGCAAATAAGAGTTCGACGACGATGAATAACGAAAATTTCCATTATCTGTGTTTCGTTCGATTTTCCACGGCACTCGTCACCAACGTACGTAATAAGAAAGATGAGGCGATGTAGTAGGCCGTTAAATGGATTGTTGTCGAGCACGGTACCTAAAACGACCGACGGTCGCATCCTCAACGTACTCTATACCGATTTACTATTAGATTTCCATAGCGTGAAAGAAGATTTCGGTTTGTTACTGGAAAAACTGAGCGAAGTCGATCCGATGACGTTGGACAACGACAATTATTTCGTCGTGTGTGACGATATGTTTTTCAACGTGTTGAATACGCTGACGGAACACTACGATTGCGTTCGAGTCGTCCCGATGTCGACCATCGAGCGTCAGATGAAGGGTGGCAATAAACGACCGGGGAAAACTACTTCTAAATCGCGTATAATGAAACGAAACTTCAAATCGAACGTGTCGGGACTGCAAACGTCTCCGTTCGAATTGTCGTCTATTCACAGGTTCCCCGATAACGACACCAAAAATTTGCGTTTATTGATAATCAACGTATACAATTTCAACGTGATACACAAATTGAAATCGGACAACGAACAGCTGGACGTCGTTCATGTAATATTAACGACTTTGATAGAGTTCAGTTTTATCAATATGCTCGAAAAAGACTTTTCCGTATTTCTGAAAACGAAAATACCGGGCGCGAATGCGAACGACACCACTACCGCTACGCAACGACGCCGCCGTCGTCAACATCAGCATCATCGTAGCTGTTCGTACGTACCGATAAACGGGCAACGACGATATCAAATGTGAAATCGCAACTGTTGCCAAAAAAACGCGTAACGACGGTGTCGATCGGCACGTAGGTGACACTATAAACATTTCCATCGCGGATATTACGAACGCGACCGACATAATTTTGCAAGGAATAAAGTTCGACGACGTCGTCACGTACGTGTTCTTCGTCGATGCGGCACAAACTCTGACGTACTCCAGAGTCGCACAATACGAAACGTATCGGGCATTTAAAGTTTTCTATTTTACGTTCGTCGCGAAAGGTGTCAAATGGTCTATATCGCCGAACAACAAACACACCGAAGTATTGTATTTTTTGAGGCAGTGTTTCAAAGACGAAGTCGCTATAATGACTAGATGGTGAGCCGATAACGAAGCGGTGTCCTCGCTATGGCCGCAGTTTCGATCGTGGTGCCCGATTCTGTTCGATTCTCACGTTAACGAGTGGTTCTTCAAGTGCGACGTGAGCGATCTGTTGGGAATGGCGTTCAAATTTCGAGTCGTCAATTCGTTGCCACCGACGTACATGAGATCGGTCGTAGCCGGGGGTCGCGTATGGGAGGTGAATACGCTGACGTATATGTTAGTGGCTCGGTTATCGATCGGAAACACGATGGATTATCATCAACTATCGGACACGTATAAATGCGGTCTCAAAACCATAAACGATTATTATAAGTATATATTCGGTTTAGAACATGACACGTTGTTCTAAGTCGTCGATATTACGATATAGATATCTCGTCGTTTCGAGCGTAGTAACATGTATCTCGATGCAACGCCTGACGGCTACTATAATATCATCACATTCATCGTTAGCGAAACCGCCCATTTCTGTACGAAACTCTACATCCGATGAAACGACGACCGAAATCGACGATGTCGACGAACATCCGACATTCCCAGAATTGGACAGGAACAAATCGTTGTCGGTCGGGATAGTACCCGAGGAGGAGCAGATCTCGGTGACAAGTATCGAGAAGAAAAATGTGACGGGTGACACGATAGTGGAGGCGAAATCGATGCCGACGATGATGGAAAATTTGTCGGATGTTAACGTACCGATAACATCGAATCGAACTCGAAATGGATCGAATATCGTCGTCGCCGTCGTCGGACAATCGAATAATCGCAACGTCGCGAATCGAGACTTTATGAACGACGAAGAAAGGGCCGCGATTCGTTCGATCGACAACGGTACTGCTTCGGTCTCGATTACTCCCGGTACTAATGATACTACCGCTCTCGTCGTCGTCTTCACCGCTGCCACCAGAATACAACGAAGCCACGATTCTTGTCGGAACGTAACCAGCCAAAAATGTTATACGTGGTCTACTTGCTACCAACACGATAGCATCTTGTGCAACGATAGTATAACGGCGAAACAGATACCGCACGTTTTCGATTCGTACAAGTGGTATAAAAATAAAAATCGTTCGTTGTCGTTGTTCAACGTTTCCGTCATGCAGAACGTATATTTGCGACGTGATAATACTAGTTCGACGTGCGCCAAATACACGTGTCGATATTTTTTCATGAATTCGACTTGTCCGTCATCGTCATTGCCCTCGTCGACAGCACTCCCATATTCGTCGTCGTTTGTCGATAAATATTGTACGAGTAACGAGTCCGATTTGATCACGTTGACTGGACATTGTGACGTCGACGGGAGCAATCCGCATTGTGTCGGCATACGAACATTACATCTATATATAATATGGTCTGTAGGTGCTTTTATGATTATCGGTTCGACGCTAGCGTGTATACTTGGAACGTATGTATCGACACGAAGAATGACACGGGTGTTGCGGAAGATGGACCGAGAAGAAGCCGAACTACGACAACCTTTCAGAGTGTATAACGTCGTTTCCTCCATCGATGAAGACGAAGAGGGCCAAGACGTTTGCGGTTGAACCTTTAGATTGTACAATATTGTATCATGTAAATAATTTACTATTTTTTCCGAAATAAAGTGTGTGCGTGTATGTGCACGTATGTCGTTTATTTCTTTTTCCTATACGTATTTTGTAAGATATCGATATCCAACATACCATAAATAATCGCATAATCGATAGATGATCGTCGATGCGAATTCCATATTAGTATTTCTCATATCGGTCCAACTTTTGTGGATTTTTCATACGATACTGATAACCGATTCGACCGATATACCCATGTTCGATATGTTAGCCCGTTTCGTTTCTTCCACAAAATTGGAAAACGGCGTGTTCGCCGACGTATTCACCAATACGAACGATATCAATACCGGTAGAGACGCTCGCTTGGTTATAGTACACCCGTTCAATTGGTACATATTGAATATGAATTCGAATATATACGTGTATTCTACGTCAGCCAACGATACGAACAAGTGTTCGGAAGGATATAATAATACGTTTGTTAAATTGAAACATCCGTCGAGCGGTCACTCGCTCCAAAACTTGCATACAGTTTGCTTGCCCGTTAGCGTTTCTGATCTGTTGATTCATTCCAAACGTAAGGTGCGCACTAGAATGAAAATAAGACCACACGAACGGTACGACAATCGGAAAATCGTGACTGTCGTAGATGTTATAAATCAATTGCTTTCGTCGGGAGCGATCGTAAATTACATACCGTCCATCGCGAATAACACGAACGCCGTCACATAAGAATCTCTCGTTATCACGAAAACGAAACAAGATATAAGATAGGTACGGATCGCATCCACCGCTAACACGTACAGTATTCACGAAAATATAAACGAATAGAACGATGGCATTCGTACGTTATTTCCCACGACTAGGTCTTCTAGATGTTCAGATGCTTCAAGACTATTCGACGGGCGACTTCATCGTAAAAGAAATCGCCTGGAAACAAGTAAACTATCCGTTCGACATCGAAGATTTCAATTACGGAGCGACTCGCACTAGTTGTTCGTACGACATTCGCAGCATCATGTTTTCCATTCCCAAATTCAAGTTGTACGGCGACGACAGATCTCCTTACAGGCATAGCAATATACGTAAAACTAATCGTTATTTGACGGCGAATTACATAATGATCGACGGGTCGGTCGGACACGTCCCGTATGCCGACGATATAGTATACGATATTCTGAGTCAATTCGACGTGATCTTCGTGAAAGGTTGGAATAAACGATATAATCTGTTGCGTTTGTTGGACAGGATGGCATCGTCGCAGTCGTCGTCGATCGATTATGGCACTATTAAATCGATCAAAATCATAGATATCGATACGGACGATAAGATCGAAACGATTTATCTGCTATCGGTCTATTATAACGATCACTCGCTGTACGACCTGAGGAAATCGTTGTGCACGTACGATCACGGACGGTGCTCCGTATTCAACGTGTTCGTGATGTTCGTTTATTGGTGGTGTCCGTTGTCGACTACGCTATATCGAAATAGTCGGAAGCAATAATAAGATGTTGAAACGGAATGCTCTCATGTCTAACGAAGCGAATAATAAGTCTTCCGTGTTCGATATCGACTACAAAATTGACGGTCCTGGACCGAACGTGTTACAAATTCTCAAGTACGTTTCGATCGCAGTGGCATGTTTTATTTTAACTTTCCTAGCGTATTACGTTGTGTTTGCGAGAGATAAAACGTCTCACGATTCCGATCAAAAACATTGGACGGACGAACACGCTCGACTGATGCAACAGCAACAACGAGAACGAGACCGACAACAACAAGAGCAGCAGCAGCAGCAGCAGCAGCAGCAACAGCGACGAGAACAAGAGCAACGGCGGCTACAAATATCGATCGACGAACGACGAATCGATCGATCACATCGATATAATTCGGTTCCGGTTCCCGTATCGAACAGATCGTCATCGATGAATAATCCACAAAATATGTCGGACCGTTACGATCCGCGACGACGTCAAGAATCGCGTAACGGATTACGTTCGTCGACGTCAACAGCGTCGTTGCCGATATCGAACGGCGTCGATAAACCGAACGACGTGTGGTCGAGCAAAAAATCGAAAAATACTCCGATGGGTAGCATAATGTGGCACGACGGAATGAGTCGTATATTAGACTTGAACGTTCTATTAGATATGGTACCGATTATATCGATCCGTAAAAGCGCGGAGCGTCTCGTCGATTATTACGTAGCACACTCTCGTCAAAATACCGATCAGAATATCGTTATCGAACGGTACCGCTACCCGTATAATCACGAATCGTTCAATACGAACTCGTGGACAGAACTCGTCCCAGATAAATCGACGAACGGTATAACATTGAAAACGCAAATTGGTACCAACAAATATTCCTACGTGGCGTCGACTCTAGAAATTACCGACTACGAACTATGGTCGGTCAAAGATCTATTAACGTGTGGCATCCTAATTACCGAGACTGCCGGCGACAACGACAACGTAATATACAGTACGATTAATGACGGTAACGCTATTAACGTGTTCGGTGGGTTACATAAGAAATCTGGCCAGCTTCAAACTCTGATTATGTATAATAATCTCAAGTGTAACTTGACGGGAAAGAAGAATATGTCGGTAGGAGTATCGGCGGCCGTCGTGAAGAATCGAAACGCGCTGTCCAATCTGTGGGCCGAAACGAAAAAGTTACTTTTCGGTAAGAACATCGACAACTTCGAATTCCTTTGGGCAGACAGAACGCGATGGTTCGTATAGTGAAGAATAAATACGGTGTCATTCAAAGGTCGAGCATGCCAACGTTAAGGACAGACGTATTGATCCTTTTGCACGCTACCTACGCAATTCAACTGAACGATTCCGACGATGTCGATTATAATATGGCCACGTTCGAACAGGACTTCGGTCGGTCCGAATTGTCGCAATATTTGACATTGTTGTTTCACGGCGAATCGAAAGGAACCTTCTAGACCGATTATCTGGATGAATTTCCAGCATCCGTCGCTTTGGACACCAATCGGCATTCTCAGCGAAAGAAATTCGCGCTCATCGACGTTTACATGGCGGACGTGAACAGTATCTCAAAGTATGGCTACTCGAATGTCGATTATCGAACAGATACTTTAGCTCTTTATCGCGGAGACAACTGTGACTGGTTGAAGACGATAAAGTTCTCCATCCTTCCGAACGACCGTATCGTACATAAGCGTACGAAACGATCCGCTTCTATCGAACCGGTCGACGACGAACCTATCTACGCAGAATTGGAGAATTTCAACGCTGTCCTCGAAGAAACGTCCAGCGTATCGACGATGCAGTCGGACGTCGACGATAGCTGTACCGAAGATTATAGCGACAACGACGACCGCGACGATAATACGAACACTACAAAATCGATATTCGATCTTCTCGACGCAGCGAATAACGACGACCGGGACAACGAGCCGTCGTCACGCGTCGAAAAAACATATACCGACGCGACACCGCGTTACGATATAAACGAACACATAGAAGAGCTAGAACGGATGAACGTGACCGATTACAACGCTGAAATGAACGGTATGGCCCTATGAGATAAGACATGAACACTGGCACGAGAAATATCACCGATATTATGAACGGCATTGCTGGTGCCGCCGACACCACTTCTGGATGGGTCGGTCTTTCCGACAACATCACGTTGAGCGATGCCATATCACTGGCCATGTGCTTCTCCGTAGCTTGTTCCCTATCCGGATTCGTCATTTACTCGCTCAAGCGTTTTCGCGAAATACAAAAGATACGATATCACATGTTAATATTGAACGAACGTGAAAATAAGACCGTAGTATGACGTTCCAAGCGTTCGTATACAACGTCGATGCGAAAAATCTGACGATACGTTCCGTTATTCCGATAGACACGTTCGATAATGTGACGGCTGTGTCATCGAACGGAGGTATAGTCGACGACTTTCACGCCGACGACGAAGTCGACTTATCCGTGAAAATTGGACATTTCGCATTGTACGATATCTACTCGACCGAAAGCAGTACGATCAGAGGGATGTTAATATTGGAAATTCTATCGAAACGATCTGCCTTCTACGACCGCGGGAGCATCGGTGATGGGAACGATGGTTGGAACTTTATGAGAAAAAAAAATACACCTTAACATCGTTTATTCAATGAAATTAATTCACAATGTGTGATTACGTAATATAGCTTTGATTTTACCATTATTATCTGCCTCGAATTTGTCATATCTAATTTTATATTGTACTAGTTCTACGTGTCGCAATAAAAACAATAATTCCTCGATATCTTCTTCTTCTTCTTCTTCTTCTCCTTTTCCTTTTACGTTATTCGAAACGACGACGGGAGCAGTCGTGGTGGTACTATCGATAGCGGTACGATTGGTGGTAGTGGTAGTGTACTTCGGGTTGTCGGATACGTGCTGTTTTTTTCGTATGACGAATTCGATCAGGACGATGTTGAAGTCCAGGCCGGTCGAATACCATCGCAGTTTATTAGCATCGAAATCGTGTATCGTTAAATCGCGGGCGAGGAAATCAAAGTTCTTTTCGTAGCTGGTTAACGTCGATTTGCACAAGTCGTAAATCAATTCGATCGTTTGATACAATTTCAATTTTACGTATAAACTTTTCGTTCCGTCGCCGAATATAACTATCGCCAATTTACCGTCTGTCCGTTCCGACGAACGAGCAATTTGTTCGTCGTGTCGCTTTGCGTTCCGTTTCGAATAGAAAAAATAATCGTCGAACAAGTTTAGCGGATAATCGTAATGATAATAGGTGAAATGCTTATCGTCGTGCTTGTGAAATTTCGAGATCAATTCTAGCGAATATATCGGATCGATTTCGTGAAAAGTTCGTGCGATTCTCTTGGTGGTGTCCGTTTCGGCGTACGGCTGACTCTTCGTGTTGGGATCGCTCGAATCGAACGCGAATCCGTGTAATTGATTTTTACCGTATGAAGATACGCCGTATATTTCCGTCACTACGATGTGATCTTGGCTGATGTCGTTCATACCGCTCGTCGTGGCATCGTCGTCGTCGTCGTCGTCGTTCGAAAACATCTCCACTTGCACTGTCAATCGTTGTAAGCAGTACGACGGCAAATCGAATTCTCGCAACGCCTTCACGGTACGCACGACGATTTTGTCATTTTCCCATACGCCGGTGCCACGTATACCGTTCCATTTGGGAGCTACGAAAACGTTGGTAATGTTCGAGCGTGTGTCGAATCGTACTTTCGACATGAACTTGCCGTATTCGTGTGTGAAATTTCGCGCGTAATCTTGCATCAGTTCACCGATACGCTTTTCCTCGCCGATACAAATACGCTTGGCACCCACCACGATTTCACGTAGCAACGGTAGGGGTATCAGAGCGAGTACGTCGTCGACGAACGCTCTTATCGTTGCGGACGACATCGACTTATCGTGGCATAGCTTACTGTCGAATTCTTTCTCGAATTCCAAATAGTAAAACTCGTCCATGGGTCTTCGTCCTTGTTGCGTTCCACCGAAACTGTAACCTTTACCGATCGAAAAACGTACCCTTTTATCGGGGAAATTTCTCAGACATATTCGTGACTGACCGAAAATCGGTATGAACGAACCGTCGGTATCGTTCGAATTATCCAGCACGGTCCGTTTGAACTCTTCGTAAGTGAGACTTTCTTCGTAGCTACGTTCCCACGTACATTCCACCAATATCTCCGTTCGTTCGTCTAACGTGAACGGCACTATCGTCGACGATCTGGACATCGTTCGTTTCCTTTGGAACGAGAATTTATCGTTAAATGTTGCGGACGACGACGACGACGACGACGATACTAACCGTTTGATGTTCGCATCGTTGAGCATATCGTCGTGTAACGGATCGATTAATTTCTCTATATCTGCGTAGGGTATAGGTTGAACATCTTCAACGATGACACGATACACTCCTTGAAATCGATCGTAATCGTCGTCGCGATCCGTACGAATGCCATAATCGCTTTCTTCGACATATCTTTCGATCTCGTCCAATCGCGTCGTCGCCTTTCCGCTATATCTGATGTTGGTTTCGTAACACCACGTTTTGTCGTCGCCGTATTTATCCAGTACGAATTGACCGGTATCGTAGAAACTTTTAACGTCCATCAGTAACGTGACCGTAAGTTTTTTCTCTTCTTCGAGTTGCTGCATGTAGCCACTTTCTTCCCTCTCCGGTCCACGTCGAAATAATCGCTAACGGAACTACCGTGATAACGGTATGGTGGTGGTGGTGGTGGTGGTTGTTGTCCCGTTGGCGGTGACGGTGTTGTATGAACGTAGGTTAGAGGGAGACTATACGGAAAACGGATAAGACGGTTCTCTGCGCCTTCTACGTTTGATATCGTTATTATCGTCGTTTTCGTTCGGCTTATCCGAACCGCTTCTTCGTCGTTTAGAACGTGAAGTTTCTTCGTCCATAGGTATTTGTGTATCGTTCGTTATTCTATCGACACAAATAAATTGATAAAATAATATAGGTCGTTTTTTTTCTACGAATATAACCGTACAGCCGGGGAGATGATGACGATAATCGGTGATGATATTAGAAATCGAATTTTCGAATAACGCAAAAATAACTTCCAACTGGTGAAAATTTATCAACAATCTGGTACCGAATTTGTACGGATGGCTATTATCGACGACGACGACGACGTTTTCGGGGTTGAAACAACGCAATAAGCCGTACGATAACAATCGAATACTTCGCTCGCTGTTGACGTACGAAGGTTCCGGAAAACCTTCGACGACGACATCGATATAGTGTACGGGTCTGACGTTATTATGGAAATTACTCGTCGTATCGTAGAATAACTGTTCGTTAGTCAGGACGATGGAAGGCGGTGGTGTCGATGAAGAGCGACGACGTTCATTTCTCGACCCCAAAACGACCAGCGTGAAATGTGGTAGGTGACGGGTATGGTCATCGGCAAGGTTACGTTGTTGTTGTTGATCGACACCGTCCAGTTTGATTCTGTTCAATCGTATCGACGTATAATTCGATCCGTTCATATCGACATCGTCCGTCGAAGGATGATCAGAAGGAGCAGCAGAAGAGGAAGAAGAAGAAGGAGAAGAAACGGTATTATCGTAATACCACGTTTCGTACGCGTACCACTGTCGATCTATTGAAAAAATTATCTGATCGGTAACGATAAGTATCGTCGTCCAATCGATATTTTCGAACGTATCGTGGAATATTCGAGCCTTGATCACCACGTTCGATTTTTCCCTATACAGCGTAACGTTTTTTTCCAACGTGGATTCCATCTTACTGTAAGATGCTCGTATTAATCGTGATACTACGTTCTTTGCTGTTTTTAATCTTGTCGATCGTTACAAATAAATCTACGTTAGACGAGCGGCCTCCAGATTTTGACGTGATCGTCGCAGACCGGCAAACGAAATTATCGATCATCAATTATTGTCACTATCTACGACGACGACCGTCTTTAAAAGGCTCGTCAAAACTTTATTTCCCGTACATTCCAGTCGTTCTTCCCGATCACTCAGACCCTGTTTCTCGTTCTTCTCCTTCGTCTTCACCACCACCATCACCACCACCACCACCACCACCACCACCACCATTGAGAATACCTGTACATGAATTGAGTTTTCTCGATAACGATAGTACCGTTCAAATCAGACCGTACAAATACGTTGACTTACCTTTGACGCGATCGCGTTCGTCGTTGTCTAGGTCGCTACGGAAAAAATTCAACGTAAAATATATGTTTCGATTCGATCGAGGTACGTTCGACGTCGTTAGATCGATCGGACAGGAGGAAAATTTCAAAGTATCGGCCACCCTCGAAAATATCCACGTAGAATGGCTAGATAAATCGATAACGATAAAATTGCCGCACCGATTCGACCCCACAGACAACGAACAATTATTCCCCGTGAATATATGCGAAGCGGGTAATGATATTCGCCGCACGTCCGCGTTTCCGATTCCTATCACCGGTTCGTTTTCCGACAACACGATATTGCAAGTATTCTCGGACGACAGGGCGTTATCCGAGTCTCGTTCTTTGGCGGGGTTCGGTCTGATCGGGTGGAAATATAGATCGAATCAATACGGTCGTTGCGACGACGACGCCGTGTTCACTTTACACGACTGCCCGGAGCGCACGATATACGGAGGTGCGGGTAGATGCTTATCGGTCGACGAGACCACTCAAACGTGCTTGCGTCATCCCGCGTTCACGATCGAACATCCGATCGATCGAGCGAAATATTTTCAGTGTACGAACGAGTTTCCATTCTACGAGGAGAAATCTTGCGGATTCGACGAAACATTTTCGGTCGAAAGTTTGAAATGCGAATCGAAAAACGTATGTCGCGACAGGTCCAACGGTAAACTCGCCATGCCTCGGTCGTTGCGAACGATCTATTCGGGCGAAACGTACGTCGAATGTATCGGCGGTCGGAGTTACGTGAGAGATTGCGCCGTTAAATACGTGAACGCTAAATTGGCAGAACTCGGAGACGGATGTTGTGACCCCGAGTGTAACGGCAAAGCCTTCG
This sequence comes from Endomychus coccineus, assembly GCA_958510875.1. Classification (NCBI taxonomy): domain Eukaryota; kingdom Metazoa; phylum Arthropoda; class Insecta; order Coleoptera; family Endomychidae; genus Endomychus; species Endomychus coccineus. The sequence continues at coordinate 160,990,119 of OY294067.1, read as the reverse complement.
GCGAGGGAGACACGGTCGTCGTGATCACCGTCCAAAACGTACGAGATCGCATAAATCTAGTAGAATACCCGGGCGATGTGATCGTTTGCAACGGAGGTTTGAGAACTCCGTTCGACCGACAAGGTCTGGTAGATCAACGACACACGCTTGTGACGAGACGAGAGGTCGTGAATAAATCGCACATGGCCAAAATCTACGCTTCCGCTAGCACGAACATGGACATTGTACGGCTCAAACGCTACGAACTGATCGCCGAGTACGAATTACCTTCTTTTATTTTCGCACGAGACGACGGTGGGAAGGTGTCGAAGAAAACGTTGCATACGTTTCGTGACGCGCCGGAATTATTCAAAACGGGTAAAATACGTGTAATATCGTCTTTCACCGCAGACAAATCCATGTACGCGTTCCTTCGTTTCTCTCTGTACCTGAATATCGGAGAGAACGTCGCAACGTCTCTCACCGACGATCTGATATTGGAGTAGCGCGGAACGGTACCACCGCGCGTTTTATCTTCGACGGAAGCGGATTATTTCCGATTCGACAGATCGAAAGTATTCGGTCTGACGAATATCCAAGCTTGCTCGTGGAAAAGCAAGGATAAAATTTTCGTATTCGACGAGGCGTACGATGACTTTCTAGAAAACGTCGTTTCTCCTACGACGACTGCGATAAACGTAAGTAACGACGCGTTCCTAACCAATCATTTGTATCACACCGACCTGTTAACTTTACCGATCGTATCGCAACATCGTTCGATACCGTTCATCGAAATGAACGAAGACGAATGTTTACGGACGTTTTATGAAAGTGACGATCATCCAAGTCGAATCGGAGGGTACGAATTGAAAAATGAACATCTAAACGATATCGGAGTAAAGACCGATACGTTCGTGGAATTCGCTTGTTCGTTGGTGGGATTTCGAACTGACGCCGGAAAAATGTGCGCGATAATGAAAGATGCGATATTCGCACCACAATAAGAAGACACGAGCGAGGAACCGCCGTCCCATAACGACGATGACTACTACGTACACGGGAGCTATAATACATATTTTCATTTCGCTATTCTTCTTTTTTTACAACATACCATCGTTCGTCGATAACGTTTCGATTCTGTACGCATGGTATAGCAATACAGATGGCAGTGTATAATTAGACGAGGAACGGGAGTGCGAAAAAAAATCGACGAGCGGTGTGCGAAAACTGTAGAGCGATGGCCAAATCCGACGGTCATTACGCGACCCCGAAAGTGCCAGCGGTGCCGGTCGAATGTGCGAGTCCAGCTTGCTCGATAGAAATTGGTGCGTCGAATCGAGATGACATTTGGTGTTCTGCGAACAACGATGCTACTCTTGCCGGTTATATTTCAATGACGGGCATAACGCGTTCGAAGAAATTCCCTGTCGACGTTGATTATATATACGAACCTATGGACAATGTACTGCCAACGTCGGAAGGAATATCGCAGGGTGCTGTACAATGTTCGTCGTCGTCGTCGTCGTCCTATATGATTCGCGATGCCGGACAGCCTTCGGTAATAATCGAAACCGACGGTGAGAATATCATAGAGTCGACACGATCCCAATATCACCGTCATCAGAGCGATACTGGTCCATCTTCGTCTACGTCACCGCAAAATTATTACCTAAGAACATAATATTCGTCCGACGCGATCGACTCGAGATCCGAAACAGATGCGTTTATCATCGATGAACCCGCAGCGACAGCAGCAGTAGCAGCAGCAGCAGCAGCAGCAGCAGCAGCAGCGGAAGGAACTTCTTCGTATCGATCCGACAATTATTATAAAATTTTATTATGGATCACGATGACGATCGGAATAGCTTCGCTGTTTTGTTCGTGGACTTCGGTATATTTTATGATGAATCCCTCGTCCTCGTCTCCCGATTTGTGCGCGAATTTTTCGTATCCGCTCGACTACAGATGGTCGTACATAAAATTGCTTGTATCGTCGGAATTTTTGGTAAATCTAACAGAAAGAATTGATCATATGAAAATTCTATCGGACAATCGCATAACGTTGAACGAAACGCGATTTCTGTTCTACTATACCATAATGACAAATGCGAATTATTATAATCGGGTCCCCTCCGTGTGTCTCGAGCGGTACATCGTATCTGGATTCGACGAACGATACGTTAGAATAACATCGCACGATAATTTAGGACGTTTCACGGGACTGTGTCGATTTGTTGATGTTTTGGGTGAAATGTCAGCGATACATCACGACAACCAATCGCTGTATTATTTTTTAGATCAGAACGTCGAATTTTCCGAACTTGTCGATATAATTCAGTGTTACGTTAGAGCCTTGGAAAATTTGATACATCGAAAGGAGAATCGTCGTCGCTACTCTCAAGAAAGATCGGATTTCGAAAAAATTGCGTTTTACAACGTTATAATAATTACTTTAGAATTTTATAGTGAAATTTGTACTGTCTGATGTTTGTTTTATTTCAATTTCATTGTATCAATAAAATTAGTGACAAACAACTTGTTGTTTAACTGCTCTGTTATGGGAATAAGACAAAAAACGATATCGTTTCTATTTCAGCACATAGTTCTCGTCCGAGAAATCAAATTGTGAAATATTTTATGGGGAACAAACTTTGTCGTTCGAGATCCTCATCGAACGATTCGAGAAATGAAACTGTTAATCGCATAAGGGTGAAATTTGTATCTCATGACAGTCACGTTGGGAATGAATGTTATGGAAATAATACAGAACGATTACGTGACATACTGGTATATTTTTCACAAAATCTACAAACTCATTAAAATTTCAGTCATTCATTGTAATTTAACGCTTTTACTTTCACATAGCTCGTCTCGTTCGTGCCTATCCGTACACAGTGCGTCGTGGAAATCGTCAAACGTGAAATCACGAGTGGAATCAGTCGTAACGATCGTACGACTCCAAATCATTGTACGAACCGGAAATTTGTATAATTCGTAGCAGACCAAATTCTTCAACGTCGTTCTCTCTAATGAATACCACTCAACCGTCGTCGTTACTCGATCGTTAGTAATCAGCAAGACCAACCCTCTATTGTCATATACGAATCGAAAATATCCATCGAAAAAGTCTTCATTCTTATCGTCACTCCAGCCCACGATAATCGCCGGTGGCTCCGGACAGTGACGACAAATAGTATCAATAACCGTGATCGGCGAAACATTCTTGCTGGTATCTTCCCATACCCCGGCCAAAACATGCTTTCGAATACGATCCACTTGATCATCCGACATTTCTCGCAAAAATACAAAGTAGTTTGTAATTTGAAATTTTCTTTCGGTGTTCCAATTGTGTGGAACGCCGTGCAAAACTGTAGACAGATTTCCTCGCCGAATAGCTGCGGCGATATATACAACATTCGAATCGTGCTTCAAACATTCCGTACCAACAAAGACAGCGTTTGCGATCGGGGACGTGCAACTTTTCTCGCTCAGAGCCCAACAGCTATCCTCGATGACCTTATCGCGGGTGTGTACGATGTAGAAATCACCATATCGAACAGTCATCGACGCATCTCGTGAATCAGAATATGTACTCGACCAATCTTTCACGTCCGAAACACCCAAAATGTCAATAACGGACGAACTATCCGATGAAGTCACCTCGGCACATTCCTCGTCGTTTTCAGTAATAGCTACCGGAATAACGGACGAATCATCCTCAGTTCGTTCTTCGATAATATATTCCGATGAGATCACCTCGACACCGTCGTCGTCATATATGATAGGTACCGTCAACACTCGTTCACTATTTTCGACTTTTCTCTTTTCTGTGATAGCTACCGGAATAACGGACGAATCGTCCTCAATTCGTTCTTCGATAATATATTCCGATGAGATCACCTCGAAATTGTCATCAGGTACCGTCAAAACTCGTTTACTATTTTTGACTTTTTTTTTTCTGAATATTCGATGTGCACATTTTTTCGAATTAGCACGTACGTGATCCAAACCGCCACACTTTGCACACGACATGTAGACTGAAAGTGACACTGAATTTAACTGAATGCGGGGTATATCACCATTTTTCGTATGGATTTTAGCAGGTCCCATACCGCCTCACGATTCGTCACCGACAAATGCCATCCCACGTTAATCAAACACACCAACGTTTTTAACAATTGAATTACACCAGTACGTTCCATATTTCGAAATAGTCGCTGTGTTAGAACTTGTCGAATGAATTTGATTGACCTAATGTCCCATTTATATACGCATTGTTACCCCTCTCATTTTTCAATACATCTTCCGTGTGACTACTCGGAGTTGTAAAAATGGATCCAACGATACAAGAAAACGCGCTTGTAAGCCTCACAGTATTTTTCGATGATTCGACAAAAAAATTCAGATACATCTATCGAAATGTAAAGCAATTTCGACAGAGTAACGTAAAAGCGCCATCTTTCGAAATATAATGCAATTCCGATGTGATAACTTGGTGAGCGCCACCTATCGAAACGTTATATCGAATTGTTACAATAAGAAGATGAACGCCATCTGGTGGAGTTTTCTCAAACTTTCATCCAACACGTACAGTGTGAAACGTACCATAGATATACTATGTATTCTCAAGAAATTACTAAATCTGTAGATGGGGTGGGTTTAATATCGTACAATCTAACCTCAATCGACTCCGCTCTCAGAACTCTGAATTGAATCTGCTCAAAATTTTACCCCTTCTACCGTGATTTTCGTCAGAAATCAGTAGATTTTAGGATTTTTGTGACGTCAATTGGCCCTAGTCCAATGAGAATCGAGTATTCACTCAGCTGACCCCAAATTAACTATATAATCAGCAAGCTTCTCGCCCGCGATCCTAAACCTCCTTGACCAGAGTAAGAACAACGTAGTAGTAAGAAGGAGCAGGCCGTCGCGGAGGTTATGAATATATATATATATATATATATATACAGGGGTGCAGGGGGTGCTATGGGGGTACGTGGAGCCCCCTTGACTGTCTAGACTTGGCGCTAGCTTCTCGCGAGAGCTGGATGTTGCGTTCCACAATTTTCGTTGCCCCCGTCATACGTCACGCATACGTCACGTGACTATGAGTCATCACTGCTGTAAAAGTTTTTGCAGCTCGAAGAAATCTACCGGTGAGATTTCGTTTCAAAAAATTTCATTCGAGACAAAACTGTTTCTTGACAGGGCTAATGCGCATGACGAGGAACTTATAAGTTAGGAGATCCGTTCGACGAGAGATTCTACGCGGACAAAGTTTGTTCATCAGAAAATATTTTACGATTTCATTTCTCGAACGAGATTCACGTTCAAAGATTTTGTAGCTCGAAGAAATTCACCGGTGAGATTTCGTTTCAACAAATTTCATTCGAGACAAAACTGTTTCTTGACAGGGCTAATGCGCATGACGAGGAACTTATAAGTTTGGAGATCCGTTTGACGAGAGATTCTACGCGGACAAAGTTTGTTCATCAGAAAATATTTTACGATTTCATTTCTCGAATGAGATTCACGTTCAAAGATTTTGTAGCTCGGAAAAATTCACCGGTGAGATTTCGTTTCAACAAATTTCATTCGAGACAAAACTGTTTCTCGATGACGCTAGTACGCATGACGAGGAACTTATAAGTTTGGAAATTCGTTCGACGAGAGATTCTAGGCGGACGAAGTTTGTTCATCAGAAAATATTTTACGATTTCATTTCTCGAACGAGATTCACGTTCAAAGATTTTGCAGCTCGAAGAAATCCACCGGTGAGATTTCGTTTCAACAAATTTCATTCGAGACAAAACTGTTTCATTCCTCGAACGAAAGTTGCGTTCAAACTTTTTGTAGCTCGAAGAAATTCACCGGTGGAATTTCGTTTCAACAACCAATCGTTCGACGAGAGATTCTAGGCGGACAAAGTTTGTTCATCAAAAAATATTTTACGATTTCATTTCTCGAACGAGATTCACGTTCAAAGATTTTGCAGCTCGAAGAAATCCACCGGTGAGATTTCGTTTCAACAAATTTCACTCAAGACAAAACTGTTTCTCGATGGAGCTAGTGCGCATGACGAGGAACTTGTGAGTTTGGAAATTCGTTCGACGAGAAATTCTACGCGGACGAAGTTTATTCATCAGAAAATATTTTACGATTTCATTTTTCGAACGAGATTCGCGTTCAAAGTTTTTACAGCTCGAAGAAATCCACCGGTGAGATTTCGTTTCAACAAATTTCATTCGAGACAAAACTGTTCCATTCCTCGAACGAAAGTTGCGTTCAAATTTTTTGTAGCTCGAAGAAATTCACCGGTGGAATTTCGTTTCAACAACCAATCGTTCGACGAGAGATTCTAGGCGAACAAAGTTTGTTCATCAGAAAATATTTTACGATTTCATTTCTCGAACGAGATTCACGTTCAAAGTTTTCACAGCTCGAAGAAATCCACCGGTGAGATTTCGTTTCAACAAATTTCATTCGAGACAGAACTGTTTCATTCCTCGAACGAAAGTTGCGTTCAAACTTTTTGTAGCTCGAAGAAATTCACCGGTGGAATTTCGTTTCAACAACCAATCGTTCGACGAGAGATTCTAGGCGGACAAAGTTTATTCATCAGAAAATATTTTACGATTTCATTTTTCGAACGAGATTCGCGTTCAAAGATTTTGCAGCTCGAAGAAATCCACCGGTGAGATTTCGTTTCAACAAATTTCACTCAAGACAAAACTGTTTCTCGATGGAGCTAGCGCGCATGACGAGGAACTTGTGAGTTTGGAAATTCGTTCGACGAGAAATTCTACGCGGACGAAGTTTATTCATCAGAAAATATTTTACGATTTCATTTTTCGGACGAGATTCGCGTTCAAAGTTTTTACAGCTCGAAGAAATCCACCGGTGAGATTTCGTTTCAACAAATTTCATTCGAGACAAAACTGTTCCATTCCTCGAACGAAAGTTGCGTTCAAATTTTTTGTAGCTCGAAGAAATTCACCGGTGGAATTTCGTTTCAACAACCAATCGTTCGACGAGAGATTCTAGGCGGACAAAGTTTGTTCATCAGAAAATATTTTACGATTTCATTTCTCGAACGAGATTCACGTTCAAAGTTTTTACAGCTCGAAGAAATCCACCGGTGAGATTTCGTTTCAACAAGTTTCATTCGAGACAAAACTGTTCCATTCCTCGAACGAAAGTTGCGTTCAAATTTTTTGTAGCTCGAAGAAATTCACCGGTGGAATTTCGTTTCAACAACCAATCGTTCGACGAGAGATTCTAGGCGGACAAAGTTTGTTCATCAGAAAATATTTTACGATTTCATTTCTCGAACGAGATTCACGTTTAAAGTTTTTACAGCTCGAAGAAATCCACCGGTGAGATTTCGTTTCAACAAATTTCATTCGAGACAAAACTGTTTCTCGATGGAGCTAGTGCGTATGACGCATGTGAGAGAAAGTTTCTCCGCAGCTCGAAGAAATCCGCCGTTGGAATTTCGTAACGAGAATTATGCCGGTTTGGATATTCGTTCGACGATAGATTCCGAGTCGACAAAGTTTGTTCATCTAAAATGTTTTACAATTTCATTCTCCGAACAAGAGAATCGTGGAAGTTGGTCGATGAACAATTCAGTCGATAAAATTTCTCTACAATAGAATGAATTTCATTTTCCGAGCACGACTTACGTTTTGAACGAAAGACGAAAAATTTACAATAAATATCACATTATATATTTTTCAAAAATAAAATAATTTAATACATTTTTCAACATACATCGTAATTTTTTGCTCCTAGTCTCACAGGACTGATGCTGGTCCTGATGTCCGTGGCCGGTGGCACTTCCACATCCTAACACATCGTGAAAATCGTCAAACGAGAATGCATACTTCTGTGCGAAATGATAATCGGTGGTATTATGATTATAAGTCAATATCAGAGCATCGGATGGATGGTGGAATAATTGATATTGAACGATATTTTTGAACTTTGTGCCTCTGAGTGTATACCACTCGACTTTTTTCAAATATTGCTGATTACCCAACGTGAGAACTATCGTCGCCCTATCGTTATCCCACGTTTTATGTAAATATCCGTCGAAGAAATCCTTGCAGGCATTCTCGTACCAATTCACGATGATCGGTAATGGCTCGGGGTCGGTGAGAATATTTTGGACAATCAGATTCGGTGAAACAGTCTTCTCTTCTATTTCCCAGGTGCCACAACGTAAATTTTTGATCATACCAGTAAATTGATCGTTTGTCATGGCCCACAGTTCTCCCAGCTCTCCGAATTTTGTAATAATTCTCCCAGTTGTTGAATCATACGGTGCGCCATTCAAATGAGTAGTTTGGTCTCCGCGTGTGCCAGCAAATTCGAAATATATTTTTTCCGAACAATATTTATAATATTCGCAATCGATGAAAAAAATTCTGTCAATCAATGTGTTGCATAGCCTCACTGTATCGACGTATAATTTTTCTTCCGGGTCGTTGTAGTATTCCTCAATGGCGGTTGTTGATTTTTCTACTTCTTCTACCAAACGGCCCTCTTTGTTTTGCACGTATGTTCCCACCAAACTGTCTATGATTGATATTCCTTTTCCAATGGCATTCACTGTTATCTCATTCACGATCGGGGATTCAGAGTGGGTCGATAATTGTCCTTTATCGTCGATGTTGCGTTCGCTGTCGTGGGATTCATCACTTGGTTCTGCTCCATTTTCCGATGATGCTGCTTCGAACCATTCGTCGTCTTCGTAATCTTTGTCGTCGTTAACGCTACTTGTATCAGATTTGATATTAACATCTTGTTGTGGACCTGGGAAATCTTCCTCCATCGATGAATATTCGTTGTCGTTTATTAATTTTGGAAATCGGTTGATATTGTTCGAAAATTGATTCAATTTCCCCAATATCCATAGGATGAACTTGTTTGCACGTTTCATGATGTTGGACTGACTGAATGTTCGCACGGAACGCGTTATTTTATACCTTAATTATTATATTTTCAAACGAATATTTTATTAAAGTGTGAATACAACACTATATCGGTTTGTTATTTGGTTCCGTCGCGTATCGCGTTATCGATGTAGTCGTACATTGAGCAATAATGATTGACTTCGTTCTTGCATTTCATAATTTGTGAACCATGTTATATAAGCCTTGCGATGTCAACGGAAGAAACAGTATCGTCGCAACTTTCACGTGTTTCACATCGCTAGATTTCAATAGTTATAATAATAATAATAATAACAATTGGTTCTGTTCGCGCCATAAGAAGTCGTTCAAAGTTATTGAGAAAATATTTTCAACGTTGTTGTTATATCGAATATATTATCCCCAGCAATGGCCGGAGATGGTTGTTACCAAAATGTAGGAGCGAAGATGGCCGAAGCTAATCGTTATCAGAATATCGGAGTGCCACCGATGCCGTCCGAATATGCCAATTTCGATGGCACACTAATGACGGGGAATCGAACGATTGCCGAGGTTGGTCCATATCAGAATGTCGGAGTGCTACCAGTGTCGCTTGCTGCTCGTTTAAACTCTACACCGAAAACAAATCGAATCGATACAAAGTCAGCAGGCGATGTCGTTACTGTCGCTAGTTATATGCTCATGAATAGCAGGTCGGCATCAGGAGAGATCCCTGGTAAGGACGAAAAAGATCATATATACGAATGTATGGATAATATACCGCGAACGGGAGTATGTTCAAATACATCATCGCAAGAAAGAAAACATCTATTGTCCAGTATTAGCAGTGATTCGGAACATCGTTCGGTAACTATTGAAAATGACGATAATTTCGTCAAATCGTCGCAGGTACAGTGTCGTTGTAATCGAGATAATGACCTCCCGTCGTCGTCGTCGTTTTCTTTTTCTTCGTTGTGGGATCGAAGCAATCATCACCGTCCGATAATTTCGAACTAACGAAAAATATTCCCAATACGGCAGTACCGAGATACGAAAGGGGTCCTTTCATAGTTGGAAAACCTGTAGTGGTTAACAGATCGTTATCGTGTCGTGGTCGGTCCAGTATATTACTGATGATCGTAATAATCGGACTAATTTCGGCACTGTGTTCGTGGGTTTCCATATACTTCATATTGAAGTCTTCGGATTCTTCGGAGTCGTGCAAAAATCTATCTCGCTTGCACGATTATGAGTGGTCCTATATCATATTGCTCGTGTCGTCGGCATTTGTAGTCAATTTGACTGAAAAAATTGGCGGCTATGTGGAAGTCTTACACGATGGCCGCATAAGATTGAACGAAACCCGATTTTTATTCTATTACACGGTAATGACCAATATGGATTATTACAATTACGTCTCGTCCGAATGTCTTGAACGATATGTATTATCTGAATTCGATGACCGCGATATGTTTAACGAAAAAATCGAAATTGAATATTCTAGAAGAATGTGTAAGTTTGTGGATAGTCTCAATAAAGATATTCTTGTTCATCGCGATTATGAAAATATTCAATATTATTTCGATCAGCATGTAAAATTTTCCGATCTCGTCGACATCGTTCAGTGCTACGTTAGAGCTGTCGAAAATTTGGTCCATCGAAAATATGTGCGTCGACGTAGTTTGAACGAACGACTTGGTTTCGAAAAAATTGCTTTATATAATGTTATTATACTTACTGTAGATTTTTTCGACAATATATGTGATTTATAGCTGATTTGTTTTTTTTTTCGTTGTCGTAAATGTTGTAACACATTCAGGGATTATAGTGTGATTTCTACGGATACCCGAGTTACAACATGCAAATAACATAAGATTATACACTTTAGCCAGCTACATACCCTAGCCGCGACTGGCGAGTTTCGCACCGTCTATTCTATAGAATAGACAGATTATACACATTAGCCGTGTCATATATATATATATATATATATATATATATACGTAGAACTGGATTCTCGGGTATTGATCCGCGTTGTGTGGTTTCGGTCCTCAAAAGGACCAATTTCACAACGTTTCGGCAAAGTCGCATTTGCCATCTTCAGGTGATTCGACCGTAGAGTCTGGAAAATCTAGGCGAACTGTTCGCCATGAAAGGAAAATAACAGTGATTTTCATTCTTAACGACTTCAGATATAAAACTATTTATCTCTAGGGAAAAGGTTGAATCATAAGGAAAAGCACAGTATAATTTATTTAAAAAACTTACTTGATATTATTCAGTAATATGTCTGTTGAATAAAATAAATGGAAATAAAATCATATTCCTAAAATCTAATGTTGTGAATATTTGTGAATATTTAGAATCATATAGCGTCGATCATTACTGTTGGTGATAAAACATAAAATGACAAAACTAGAAATTGAATTGAAAATGGTTTCAAATCAAAGCGCCGTACTTCGGCCAATAAAAAAAAGCTGTTTTCAAGAGTACCAGCTTATAGTGTTTGCAACTAAAGTTATTATCGACAGAAAATAATTGTTTCTTAGAAATAGGGGGACCAAGCCAAAATGTTACGAAATATTCTTCTCTGCTTGAAAACGTTATGAACAAAAGTTTTAATCGTCATCTAGTCTTTATTGGTCATTTCCTTTCCGAAATTCATCACACTCGTATTTTTTAGTTTTTAAGTAGGTACTCACAATTTTTCTTTCTTGATCCTACCGCCGAATTCTGCCAGATTTTTTTCATTACTCATATTGTTTAATAAATTTATGTCTGCTACATACTTTTTTTTAGCATTACACAGTTCCTTTCTGAATTTATTCGAATTTGTACTATGCTTCTTTTCGCTATTAACAAATAGAAAATTTCCTTCGTTAAAACATTCCCGACCTTATGAATGGAAAATTACAAAAAATCGATGTGGAATATTATATAAGTTGGGGAATCTTAGAATATTTCAAAAATTCTGAACGATTTTGTATCGCTGCATTTTTCTCTCGTCATTGTTTAAACTTGAAACTTGCTTTTGATCAACTTTCAAATTTAGCAAAAACTATAAGAGTTGAAGTTACTTTTTTATAGGATAGGATGACGATCGATCGGACTTAACGATGGACAAAAATTGGATAAATGAAGCGTTTTTTGGTGGAATTTTTTACGCTTAATTTTAAAATTAATTAGTGGCATGTTTTAAGTTTAAAGAATGACAGAGAAAAATGCAGAGATGCAAAATCGTCTTGGATTTTGAAATATTCTAAGAAGCCCCAACATTAATATTTCACATCGATTTTTTGTAAATTTCCATTTATAAGGCCTGGAATGCTTTAACGAAGGAAGCACAGAGAAGAAGTACTCGATAAAACGTAACTTTCCGTAACAGAACGTAAAAAGAGGCGAGCTCGACCGGGCGCGGAGGGGGAGGTGAGGGTGGTAGCGACTTCTCAATCAAAAAGCTTTGAAAAAATTCGATATCTCTACTTCTATACTACTAAGAAAGATGATTTTTTTTAAATTTATTATGCCGGAACGAAAATAATGAATGGTAGGCTCCGGTTTTCTCTATTATTAATACATTTCCAGGCCTTATAAATAAAAATTTACAAAAACTCAATGTGGGATATTGTTGTTGCTTTGCCGCATTTTTCTTTGTCATTACTAGAGCTTGAAACGTGCTTTCAATTGCATTTCAATTAAGCAAATACTATTGGACGTAGAGAAATCAGGTTAACCGCTACTTTTTCATAAAATACAATGAAGATTGATCGGTTTTGAGAATTGAAGTTTGTAAAAAAAGGCTTTTCTTTAATGAACTTTTTTATACTTCCTTCATTCGCAAGAATAATTTCGCAATTCGGCATATCGCATGAGAGACACTTTACAGGAAACTTCATGAGGAATAAATTATGTCCGTTCACATTTCCACGTGAAACTATTAGTTTCTGAGATATAAGCCAAGTTTTGAAGGAATAATCAGTTTATTCTCACTATTTTTGACATTTTTGTTAATAACTTAACTGGCTAGTTTTTGCACGAATTCCACTTAGTTTTCACCACTGTCCTGATCTAATCCAATCCTATTTTGCTCACTAACATCTATCAGAGAGGTAATTCGCCTGGACTTATACTTTCATACCGGTATAAAATTATCCTGTGAACAATTACCACACTTGAAAGAATTATCAACGTTTTAACTACCTGATGTATATGTTCTTTTAGAGATGCAAGAAACGGGTCTAAGCAAACAATTTAATCTAGAATTTGCCTATGAAATTCAGCATGTGTTTTTTGTGTATGGCCCATAAATGTTGCAATTTGTTCAATTTCGTCAGCTTGCATTGTCATCAATCCTGCATCGCAAGCAGGCCGTGTGACCAATACGCACGCCTAGCTAACTGAAGTTCTGTATGTGCGTAAAATATGTTATTATGTGAATGGTGAATAAACTAATATAAGTAAGTTCGAAACGAACAGAAACACGAATAATCGAAATTGTAACAAATATACAAATAACGCAAAAGAAGAAAGGTCATTTAAAGACAACAGATAAGAGAGAAAATTTCAAACGACAGTTGTAAATTCTCAGATACAAAATGTAAGACTTCTTTATATGTCGAATCATTTATATAATACTTTGCAAAATAACTTATTGTAGAACACTTCATCGAGCTTCTCTATTTGTAATTGAAAAGTCAAAATATGCAGAAAAAATTGGCCGAAGTTAGACTGTCTATACATACCTTCCAAACGACACAATTTTTATTCAGATGTCAATAGTCCTTAATGAAGCATTTTTCTCACCAATCGTCGATGGATTCGGAATTTGATGAAATTTGGTGAGCATGTTCATATGGTGTCCAGGATTATATGTGAAGATTACGAACTCGCGCTCTTTGTTTGATGTCGAGTTATTGGCCAAAATTCATTTGAGGTTGGGAAACAGTAAGAACATGTCAAAAATGGCCAATATTGAGAAAAAAAATTGAATTTTTCACGTTGAAATTGTTGGTCATGTTAAAATGAACAATTTTGAACACCATAAGATTTTTTTAATAAACTTTTTCCGAGTTTGTTAAGAAAAACCGGAACAAGTCACATTTGACAGGGAGGGGAAAAGGTAAAAAAGATGTATTTTAAACAATCCGAGAAATTGAAGCCTATAGATAAGACCTAAATTTACATTTTTCCATTGATTATAATTTTTCCCACAATTCAATTTTTTCCAAAATTGCTTTTTATTTCGACACGTTTTTACTGTTTTCTAAATTCTAAACCTGCTCATCACGATTCATCAAAATCCGATTCCATCGCGATGATTGGTAATCTAGAACATTTTCTCGGCTTCATTGACTGGACTAATATTAGAAATTGAGGCCAAAAATATTATTATTTCGAAACTTACTTCACATGAAGGTTATTGATGTCTATTATTAATGAGATTTATTTCTCGCTTTCTGGCCCCTATTGGAGAGGATTTCAATTGTTTCTTAAATCTCGTGTTCAAAATGTAATTCGATTCCTTACTGGCAGTTGCCATTAAAAGTGAGTTGAATTTGTGGAAAACTCTAACGTATTTATTACAAGCCTCCCCAAAATATCTGTTTTCTGATTCCACTTGTTCAATTTTGTCATGTGATGAGTCATGACTTGATGGTGATAACTCAGAAGGTAGATACTCAGATCCGGAACTGTCGAAATATTGATAGCCATCTTGTGAAATCTTATAATTTTTATCTGAATCGGAAACATTCGCTCTAGGACATATTACGTCGTAACTACCAATTGAACTGTCTGGACCTACTGATTTTAACTGAGAATTGTCATGTGCATTATTGACAGTGAAATCATTTTTTCCTCCTAGTTTCGCATTTCCCATGAAAAATCACAATTATTGTCTGTTTCACTGACTGTAATGATTGAGGAGGACTCGGGAGATGCCTCCGAATAGGTGCTTTCATATACAATTGAATCAGGAACTTATAATATAGGAGATGTATCATACACTCGAAAAATGGCTTCCGTATGTTGAGTTAAACCTTCTGAACGTGATTTTGATTCATTTTTAGTGCACAGTTTCTGAAAAAAACCGAATTATTCCCAACAACATTCTGTACTAATTGAAAATATTCGGTCAAGTACATATATAACACATTACTTTCTATTATCATACTCGAACCTCGAACTCGATTTATACGAAAATAATATCAAACTCAATGAATTTAGCAAGAAGAACGTATTTGGCTATGAATGATATGTCAAAATGGCAGCTGTCAAGATTTTGATACAATATTTTGAGGCTTTGGGTTCAAGTTATATGTAAATGCATTGCTGTATCTTATCATACATCAGAAATAAACACCTCGAGCTCGATTTATACGAAAGTGATATTCATCTCTATGAGTTTTACAATGAAACGTATTTTTGTATGCTAAAAAGTCAAAATGACAGCTGTCACAATTATAATGCAATGTTTTGAGTCCTTATATGAAAATGATACCAAACGCAATGGTTTTGGCTGTAATAAAGTTGTTCCGTCATATTAAAAAGACTGATTATTTGTTCCTCATTTTTGAATTCTACCTAATATAACATTGACATTGGGTCAAAAATCAAGTGGCTAGAATCTTTACCATCACAAAGATGATTTGTTATCGTAGCAAATCGACCGTGCAAATGCTCTTTTCCAAAGTATAAGTTTCGGACAATACATAGCAAAATAAATTCCGAGGACACGAAATTACGAGTGCAATATTTTTATTTAACGCAACGCCGCTGGGATTCGTGGAATCAGAAGCCCGTGTATTTTTATATAGCTGGTCTTCCTATTAGCGGTGATACGTATACAGGAAACATATACAGATCTTAGTCCCAACTTCGGTAAGAAAACTAATTATCTTGTTTAATTCACAATTCCAATACATGTGACTATTTTCGATTTTTGAATAAGAATGAATCTAATCTAAAACAAGTTTAAGAAATCTGTTCATAACGCAGTGTAGTGTAGGACTATGATGATACAACTTCTTAGAAATAAGGTCTGCATATGCAGTTTTATACTGATAAGACAATAGTTACTAGGGTGTAAGGTCTGTGGTATTTTCAAACTACCATTCAATTACTTCAATTCCATTATCGCGGTGGTTGCATCGTTAATTGTACAATCAAGCTTGAACCCTTCTTTTGTCACTTATCTTGTCAGACTGCTTTTATGATTTGGACAATTTCAGCTCTCACTTTCGAGTTTGCACATCCTGAAGGAACTGAAATTATTTCATCCGCAATACCCTTCTCATTTCCGGGTTCAAATAACATACTAAAGGGATATTGCGATGCTCTGTCACAGGTTACCTCTAGTGATTACCGAAGTATATCACAGAAAAGACCATGTTCATATAATATGTCTCGTTCTACCGATTTGTTTAACGATTCCTGTTTTCACCTCCTAGTCAATATGTCATGACAAGTTGAGAAAAATGTCAACGTTAATTCGTAGGTGATCAGTACAAATTGAAATTTGGAATCAATAATCACATTCGATAATAAATTACTCCAATATAATTATACTTCTGATAAATACCTGATTGTAGGGGCTCCAGACAGAAATGAATGAATTGAAAATGGCAAAAGCGGACTTTGCGGCGAAATGTAATCGAATAATGGATGAGAAATATGATAACGATATTTCGAACGCATACGCCAATCTGGAAAGAGTAAAGAAGAAAAGAGAAGTTCTTGCAATTATTTCCACATTGAATTATGTCATGATCACGGCAAAAGATGTGCTCAAAACCTTATTGTCCGACTTTACCGCTGATCAATATAGAAGATATGTTCAACTTAAAGATATGCATCTGAAGTATCTCAACTCTATACGGTGAGTAGTTGTGGTAACTAACTAAAGGTTGAACAACAGATTTATATTCTCAAGGAATAATATATGAGGTGAGTATCGCAGATTCCGAATGCCATATAATTTCACACAAAATAAATTAACTTCTACTAAAACACGAATCTCATTTGATACATTCATTCGGAATTTCACGAGACGTTTGTTTGAGAAAGAACTATTTGTAATTTTGTCTCAACTTCACATATGAATTATGACAGTTGTATACCTATTATAACGTTTCCAGTAGTTTGCTAGGAGTAATTCGTACTCCAGCATGTGAACGAATCATTGTACTCTGATCGTATTCAGTATCTTGAAAGCATCATAGACCAATAACTGTGTTCCTTTATTTTACCACTATTCGATTCTAGGATAAGACGGTAAACTGACGAAATTAAATATTCCTACTAGGACAATTATGCGAAATTAAGAATAACACAGAAATCACAATTATGTTCAGGAGACAGAAAGATGATGATTAATGCTTCGATTCACTTGGGATATAAATTGTAGTTGCCGAAATATCTACATTGAGCTTCTGAATGTAATTCATTTTCATTTTCCGTTGTGTGTCATTAGCATTGATTTAGGTTGCCTTAACGCTCAGTACAGTGAAATTAGGAGTTTTTTTTGGAAAACTACAATGTGGAAAGCAGTCATAGATTGAGTCTGAATCCGAAAACGTCTGTACCATTTTGGAAGACACGAGTCTTGCTGTATATCCGTTACTGTTCGTTTTTTCGAAAGTCATGACTGTTGTAGTAGAACATTTCCAGCTATATCATTTTTAATAACTAGCTCATTCAATTTTTCCTGTGCCTAAAAAGGAAAGCAAGTACAATTATTCAATCTGAATAGATATATTGTCAAGTTGTCAGTTTATGAGTTGTTCAATAACAGTTATAACTTGTAGGTCACTATTTTTGGGAAAACTCGGTTATGAGCCCAGGTGCGTTGTGATCTACTGAGTGAAACCACTTTGGAATTATTCAGTGCATATATCACAAAATGATTTCAAACGAGGTTAATCAACATTGGTAATCTTGGAAGAAAAAGTGTCTGGAGTACATGAAAATTCAGAGTCAGTATTTGTTTCAGAAGTTTTCCTGCCACTCTTAAAGGTTGTCGGAGGGAGGATAGTTAAGCCTTGAGCCAAGCAAAAATATCACTGTTGAATAGAGAGCAGCTCACAAGGTGGCACTCAAATCGTTCCTCAAAGTTGGGAGTAATTTTTTCATGTTGACTTCGAATATGTCGGAGGAAACTTTCCAAAACATAATGCGGCTATCGACTGCTACGGAAGTATGGGAAGACCTTTACAAATGATATGACGATGTATCGAAAGAAAAGGTTCATGAACTCTGTTTGCAATATTTCGGATTCAAGAAGAGTCCTGGAGATGATATCGCTACACATTTCTCAAAATTGAGATATCTGTGTAATGAATTGGAAAAAGAAACAAGTTGGAATCAAATATATGAAACAGAATTGCCTCATTTGTTTTGGATATGCAGAATATTGTGTACATTATTAGAAGAATATTTTCTTTCGAATTCAGTTGGATGCTTATGTCCAGAAATGACAGAACTATTGATAATTATCTCACAAATCAATTATGTGCTTATGAGGGGTTGAACTTTCGAATGGAGAAGTTAACTGACAGTCTTTACAGATGGTGACTCTTGGTACTGTTACATATGTTGTGATGTCATCAAATTGTGATAGTATGTGAACGAAGGAGCTACAAGTCATATTGAAACAACAGGAACTTCTTTGAGTAAGACGTTCTAGCCATTTTCCACAGCACATAGTAACTATTGCTAGTGGAGATACTATTGCGGCTATTGGCAAAGGAGTAATCTACGTTCAAGCAACAGTGAATTAGGAATATCACAAATCCGCTCTGAATGTGAAATTCAATATAATTTGATTTCTGTTCTAACAGCTCACGATAAACAACCAGCAAACATGATCATTTCGAACACAGAAGTTTGTAAGTTCAAACTTGGTGAGGAGGTTATCCTAGGGTGAGTACGCGGACGTTGAAGTTTTTTCAAACTAATCATGATCTTTGCTGAACCTCATTCTCCAGCTGAAGTCAATGTATCGGGAAAATTTACTTAAGCTATATCACAAACGGTATGGATATCAGAACAAGAGACATGTGAAGGCAATTCTCACGGATTCGAACATCAACTTGAATGTGGATTCAGAAGAATGTATTGTAACGAAGCTTACATTTCGAAAGATTATTTAATTTAGATCAGGCAATAAATACGGATGTTACATGTAATTTCAGTTTGAACAGTTCACTATTTCAATAGATATGAATGAATTCCGAATGTGTATTCCGTGATTGTCACTTTTCTAAATCTCCGTAATTATTCAAATAGATGAAGCAAATTCATGCCCGTTCAAAATTGCATTTCATTCCGATAAAATGTGTTGCAAAAACAGGGGTCTGGCCAGTTAAGACACCAAACTTTGAACAGCCTTATGTATAAAAAATGCGAACAACCAAAAAACTCCGATAACACTTGCTCAGTCCGCCGAGAGAAACTACCGGAGCGTCATGTGCGCGAATTTTAGATCTAAAAAGTAGCGTCACTTTTAAGTATTGTTCGGGGCATAAGTAAAAAACCCTCGGCACAAAATAAGGAATTGGTGGAGCAGACCTGTCCAGAACCTCGGGAAACATATAAAAGCCATGACAGACAGAAGATCGCTCTCTTTTGTGATTTTGAATATCAATAAGTACAGTTGCTCTTTCGTGATTATAAATCAGTGCCGTTGAAGTGAAATTAAGATAAGAATGGAGGTGAATTAAAAATCCGAGTTTAATTCAGAATTAAACTGTGAATTAACAATAGTTTTCCGTTCAAGTGGAATCATTACATAAGGTAAATGAGCAAATAGTTAATATTTTTGGGCATTACCATATATTGATTTCCGTGATTTATGATTATTATTGTAATTGGTGAACGTTTATACGATACCTGAGTTCCGTAGTATTCAGTAATTTGAATTGTTAAATTTGAGTTTATCCCGTCATAGGTCGGACCGCGCACGATCTGAATTCACACGGGAATTGAAATATTCAAGTAATTGTGTGGTGTGTACAAAGTGTGTATGTTTGAACGACAGGGGCGTCTTTGGTATATTCGTGCACGCTGTGTCACCCCAAAGTATAAGTATATCCTAGACGACCAAACCACTAACGGCTTGTGCACACTGTGTCACACCTGAAGTATAAGGTTGTGTGAATGAGAATCGTAACAATTCCCTTAATACTATGAGAAGTCCTCGGCCGTGGATATAGGGCTTATTGCAGATGTGATAGTTAGGATTTGTACACACTGTGTCACCCCGGAAGTATAAGCCCTAATTGTCTAGATTCTGAATCTATAAAGTGTATAAAATCTAATACTGTCACACAATTACCGGGTACTCCGTGAAAGTTAGTACAAGGGTGAGGTGACAGAATAAACTCAATTAGAGTAATTAACCGAAAAATAGTAAAATCTGATATCGCACAATCGGAAAACTACTTCAAACAATATTTTCCGAACCAACCGAACTAATAACCGAATATATCGTAGTGTGATTTGGACATTTCATTCATCAGTGCTGCTATCTGAAATCTACCGGATACCGCTCATTACGCTGGGACCTGTTTGATTCGTACTTTTCCGCAAATTGATCATTCTGAATCATTTATCAACCGATCCCGTACCGCTGAATTGAATTTAGTTACCGAACTTATCGTAGAGTAGATATGTTGAAAGAGTTTTCATTTACCGTTTGAGCTTCATTACATTTTTCCGTCTGGGTGTAATTTTGTGAAATAATACCGTTCAATTGCATTTATATTGATCATTCCGAAAGTGTACTTGTTATATTTATTATATATTTTAATATTTGGAATTCCCGGTTTTATTAAATTATTCCTGCTCCATCTTCAAACGAGCTAAGTTTTAACCAGGTATCAATTGTAGCTAAAGCCTACAATTTTGATATTGTTTTCTGCCCATTGGACTCTGTTTATACTTCACTGTAGCTACCCTAGGGACAAGGCTATCTATAGATAGCAGAGTGACAAGCCTTGTGGTGAAGACCCTAGCAGAAGTCTTCAAAAAGGAGTTAACCTTTAGAAAAATCTGGCGCCCGAGGATTCGAAATAAGCACTTTACCGAAAAGTCGCAAGGTACACATCATAGTATCTATTGGAAAGCTCACATGTTTCCGTTTGATACCAGAAGGAAAGCAACTGACCAAGGAGAGCATTTGTGTACGGATATTTGTAGTCCATTCCGAAAATCCGATTCTGGAATTTCGAATTTTCTTCATTTTATGGGTGATTACACATATTTTCGGACTTCATCAAAGAGAAATCAGATAATAAATTGATCATTTATAGCCGAAACTCAGACTGTGGATTATGTTCTCGGTTATTCTTCATATGAATACTTGTACCTGATATCACCATGGTAGGTGCTGTGATATCCGCCTCCCTAGAAAAAATACAAGTTCAGTAGATGAACACCACTACTTCTACGATCAGGATATCCGGTTTCCACTTCCGGTCTAGCTGTCCATCCAGTGTGAGGTTATCCTTATCAGTTTCGATAAGGATGTAGGTCAGGTGATAAGGAATGGATGTATGTGATAAGGTGTGAGATAAAGATATGTTGTTTATAAAGAGTATACGTGGTTACAAAAAGTGTGCCCCATGTACATGATCATGTGACTATCACGTGACAGCTGTCATGGCGGATCAAAGGTACAGAATGCTTCGTGGAGGTATCACCACCACGTGACAGCTGTCATGGCGGTGCGGAGCACCTCTACGAAGCAGTCTGTACCTTTGGTCCAAAGGTACAGATTGCTTCGTGAAGGTGTCGCCACCATGTGACAGCTGTCATTGTGAACCAGAGGTACAGACTGCTCCATGGAGGTGGCGCCACCAGTTCCACTCGTACGGTTTTGAAATCACATGATCTGTCACGCGGTGAGATATCATGACGTCTGTCACTTCGACGGGGTGTCTGTGACGAGGGGGTTCAACGAGGTGTCATGGCGGCTATCACGTACCATAGAGCTGAAGGTTATATAGCTAACCCAACTCAAAACCATAGAGCATCATGGTGGCGGAAATAGTTGTCATGGCGGCTGTCACGTGAGTCTTCAACGAGGTGTCATGGCGTCTGTCACGTGAGGTCTTCATCGAGGTGTCAGGTCGTGTCTTGGCGGATGTGACGTGGTGGATCCATGAAGCATCTGTCACGTGAACTGTCATGGCGGATCTATGAATGTCAACCATAGCTTTATAGGTATCAAATGAAAAGTTTCGACAAGCAGAATGTTAATCTCCATATTTTTGATGAGGTGAAATCAATATGATGCATGCAAATTGGGTGAGGAGAACATCTTACGATAGCTTTATGTGTATCAAAATACATAATGATTTTGACGAGTAAATGGTGTTTTATTGAATTGAAGATCCGGCGATCATAGTATACGAACGATGATGACGTGTCACGAGGTGTCATTGCGGCTATCAAGTACCATAGAGCTGAAGGTTATATAGCTAACCCAACTCAAAACCATAGAGCATCATGGTGGCGGAAAGAGTTCTCATAGCGGCTGTCCCGTGGGTCTTCAACAAGGTGTCATGGCGTCTGTCACGTGAGATCTTTATCGAGGTGTCACGTCGTGTCTTGGCGGGTGTGACGTGGTGGATCCATGAAGCATCTGTCACGTGAACTGTCATGGCGGATCTGTGAATGTCAACCATAGCTTTATAGGTATCAAATGAAAAGTTTCGACAAGCAGAATGTTAATTCACATATTTTTGATGAGGTACAATCAATATGATGCATGCAGATTGGGTGAAGAGAACATCTAACGATAGCTTTATGTGTATCAAAATACATAATGATTTTGACGAGTAAGTGGTGTTTTATTGAATTGAAGATCAGGCGATTATAGTTTACAAACGATGATGACGTGTCACGAGGTGTCATGGCGGCTATCACTTACCATAGAGCTGAAGGTTATATAGCTAACCCAACTCAAAACCATAGAGCATCATGGTTGCGGAAAGAGTTGTCATGGCGGCTGTCACGTGGGTCTTCAACGAGCTGTCATGGCGTTTATTACGTGAGGTCTTCATCGAGGTGTCATGTCGTGTCTTGGCGGGTGTGACGTTGTGGATCCATGAAGCATCTGTCACGTGAACTGTCATGGCGGATCTATGAATGTCAACCATAGCTTTATAGGTATCAAATGAGAAGTCTTGACATGCAAAATGTTAATTCACATATTTTTGATGAGGTAAAATCAATATGATGCATGCAAATTGGGTGGGGAGTAAGTGATGTTTCATTGAATTGAAGATCCGGCGATCATAGTTTACGAACGACGATGACGTCACTGCCTCAAACCGATGACAGTAACTGATTCAATCTGGCGACCATAATTTACGAAAGATGATGATGTCACTGCTTCAAGCCAATGACAGTAACTGATTCAATCAGGCGACCATGTTTTACAAACGATGATAACGTCACTGCTTCAAACCGATGACAGTAACTGATTCAATCCGGCGACCATAGTTTACGAACGATGATGACGTCATCATCGTCCACGAACTATGAAGGGCAGATGAGGAATAAAATGCGAATAATTATAATGATTGTAATACATTCATGCACATGTTTTATCGCGTGATTCAATACATGCTTCAACATTCAGACACATGCTTCAATAATCAGACACGTGTTGAGCACGTGCTTCAACATTCAGACACGTGATTCAATATTCAGACACGTGTTTCAACATTCAGACAAGAGTTCAGACACGTGCTCCAACATTCAGACACGTGTTTCAGACACGTGCTTCAATATTCAGACATGTGTTTGATGCTTTCTTCTGACAGAAGCGTGATCAGACATACACAATATAACATCATCAACTAGTATATAAACAAAAGGCTTATTAACATATGTTTCAGTATAATTTCGATTCGCCTTTAGGCACGATGAAGATTGTTGAGCAAAAAGACTCGTTGAATATTATGAACTTAGGGTCAAGCATAGAGAATGTTGAACAATTACAACGTCACAGCTCTTTGTTGCCAAATACTCTACGAACAATAATCTGTGGTCCAAGTAATTGTGGGAGAACAAATGTGATGTTATCTCTATTGTTAGATGCAAACGGTCTGAAATTTGAAAACGTGTACATATATTCAAAGTCATTACACCATCCAAAATACCAGTTACTAAAGGAAACATTGAAGAAAATACAGGAGCTTGGATATTTTCCGTACACGGAGAGTAATGCCTTCATAGACCCCACAGAAGCGAAACCAAATTCTATCTTCATTTTTGATGATGTATTGGATGAGAAACAGGAAAAAATTCGTTCTTATTTTTCAAGAGGGAGAAACAACTCAACTGATAGTTTCTATCTTTGTCAGTCTTTTGCTAAATGTCCAAAACATGGATTGCGCGACAATGCCAATTGCTTAATTATTTTCAAACAGGATGAACTCAATTTGAAACATATATTTACCGATCATGTGAGTACCGACATGTCACTCGAGAAATTCAAAGAGATATGTAGCGCATGTTGGAAAGATAAATATGGATTCCTCATGATAAACAAAGACTGTGATATGAACAAAGGACGTTATCGCGAAAGTTTTGATAGCTATATATACATCTCACATGTATATATACTATCATTTGAAATAGACAGACCGCTCAGCTTGGACGTGAGTGTGAGTAACATGTCAAAAGAAAAACAACAATTGAAGAGAAAAATTTGGGAGTTAGCAAACGTTGTGAGGAAAAAATATATTGCTGTGAAATTGGGTAAGGCTGAAAATGATGAGATTCTAGATAACATGTTCAGGAATGTATCTAAACCTCTGGAGGGAATTGCGATAAATGCTGAAATAATCAAACAAAATTCGTTGGTTAAACCTAAAAGTATTGTTTCTACAGCAACACAAATGGAGAAAATACCAATCCCAAATATTGTAACTGAAGCAGAAGAATTCGTTTATAAACCCAAAGATACTGAGGAGGATGTGTTCACCCCCGAACATATTATCGATCAGATTCGTGAAGAATTCTGAAAACTTAAGAAAGATAATGCAGCGGCTACAGAGCAGTTTCTGCAACAATACCCTACATTAGCACGTTATTACTTGGAAGGATTCCTATTGGACGATGATGTCAAGAAATACGATGATAGAATGGGTTTGCAATATAATTCAACTTTGGACAAATGGTTCATGGGTAATCAAGCTATAGAAATTGATAGTGAGAGTAATATAATTATCAAGGGTACTCCGTTCAAGAGTACCACAGGCCTGTATAATTTGATATTTTACAGAGATGTTCTACCTGATACTCACACTGTGGAAGTTGAGAAAAATTACAGTCAAATGATGGAAATGACTGGTGCCCATAGACGTTATAACGATCCAGCTGATCGAATAAGGAACATTGTAAAATACAAAAATGTACTGAAACCTTTGATTAATTCCATGAAAAGACCAAGGTCCAAAACATACACTGGAAATGCATATATCAAAAACGATATGCTTGAATATAACGAGAAACCTATCGAATATGTTTATTGGGATGACGTTAACGAAATTGTGGATAGACTGAGACTTCTTGTTGCATCCTCGCACGCTGGTAACAATAACCATCACAACGAGATAGTCTCTATAATAGAAGAATTGATAGAGGCTGGTGTAATCGAACTAAAACCGGGTGTAAGGCAAATTCATCACAGTTATAAAGATGGTTTCAATGGATAAGTTTGGCAGAGCCTCCTCTTCCATGTGAATATATGATACAAATATATTTAATAATAATTTCAAACAAGTTCACGGACAAGTATTATTCCTAATGAGCGATGGAAGTTATGATATGGAAAATCGTAGATTGTGTAACGTAAAATCACCGAATGATGATGGGGATGTTGCAAATAAAGTATATGTTGATAAATTAACACACAAACTGAATCTGAGAACGGAAACCAGTCTTAAAGATACCTTCGATGTTAGGGTTGATAATTTGATCAAAGATATCAACAAGGATCTGGATGAACATGAATTAACGAATGAGAAGGTTATTCTCAACATTGATAAACATCTGATGGACATTCAGAATAAATATAATGGAATGGGAATCTATATAAAATCAGAGTATGAAACAATCAATGAAGGTGTGAGGGAAAACAGAAATGAATTGAAAGAGATCAATAACACATTTAACAGTGTGAACATGCGTCTAAATGACTATACTAGTGAAGTGGAGGCGTTAGAACGACGGATGACATCTGTGGAACCTCCTAAGAAGAGACCCTCATCATCCACAACAACAGAGCAGGGCTCTGTGAAACGTATATCTCCAAATCCTGTGAATATACCCAAAAAATTAATTCTACACTAGATTTCCACATTGATAAGATGAGTAGAGAACAAGTTGTGCTTGAGCTTCATAAGCCGAGTAGGAAGAATTTCAAACGACGCAGAACAATCATAAAAGGTTTGGATGATTTGTGGCAAATGGATCTGGCTGAAATGAGTAATTACGCTCGTGAAAATAGAGGATTCAAATATATTTTGATTATGATCGATTGTTTCTCGAAATTTCTATGGACACGCCCGCTGAAAACGAAATCAGCCGAGGAGGTTCGGAAAGCGGTCAGTTCTATATTGCTAGAAGGACATCGTAAGCATAGAAATCTGCAAAGCGATCAGGGAAAAGAATTCTTCAATAAACACTTTAACGATCTAATGAAGAAACATAATATCAATCATTATAATACGTATAGTGTGAAAAAAGCAGCCATTGCTCAACGTGTCATTCGAACGTTAAAGGAATCGCTCTACAAACATTTCAGTCTTAGCAGGAAATACAAATGGCTTGATATACTTGAAGAAACCTCAGAAAAATATAATAAACGTAAACATAGTACTATAAATATGGCTCCAATAAAAGTGACGAAACAGATTGAGAGCGAGATATTGAAGCGATCCTACTCACACATGAAGTTAGCTCTGCCTCACAAATACAACGTTGGAGATGTGGTACGGATAGGTAAGGCTAAACATATTTTTGAGAAGGGATTTACGCCCAATTGGAGTACGGAATTATTCAAAATCATCAAAGTGAAAATTACCAACCCGGTCACATATCTACTAGAAGATATGACCAACGCACCAATCAGCGGCTATTTCTACGAGGAAGAATCACAGAAAACAAAACAACCCGATGTGTATTTAGTCGAAAAAATATTACGATTGAGGAGGGGTCAACAGTATGTGAAATGGTTGGGTTTAGATAATAATCACAACAGTTGGATCGATAATTCGGATCTCGTTCAATGAACCCATCATTAACCATTTGGAGATTATTAGGAACAAACAAATAGCTGAAATATTATTGACTCGAGGGTATGGATATTATAATAGAACAAAATTCCGTGAATATGAGGGTGAATCAAGAGTGAAGATTATAATATTTGAAACATATATTGTTAAGATTATACTTAAGTCTTCTGTTTTGAGAAAATTTTGAAATTAATAAAGAATATTATTTTGAGATCTTTGGTCTTTCTCCCTCCCCTCGTTAAATGACGGTGCAATCTTGAATTCTCATCAGTCTGTGTGGAAGCGTACGTAGGAGAAGGTGTTCTCAATACGCTTATAAACAAGCTCCCGTTTGAACTTCATATTCCTGGTTATCAATTCTGTGGTCCCGGTACAAAATTAGAAGAACGGTTGAGAAGAGGAGATTCAGGTATCAATTCACTCGATAAAGCTTGCCGCCAACACGATATTTCATATCTGCGAAACGCTGGTTTGGGAGGACGTCACGAGGCGGATAAAATATTGGAGAACGCTGCTTGGCAACGTGTCAAATCTAAAGACACAAAATTTGAAGAGAGGATTGCCGCTTTCGGTGTGAATAAAATTATGAAGGCAAAGAGGAAATTGGGGATGGGTATGAGAAAGAAGGTTGGGTTCGGAATTGCAATTGTCGATGGGATGAGAAAAGTTATGAAGAAAAAGTTTGACCCAACCAATCTGAAGAGAACATCTCAAACAGCGTTGAAGGTTGCACGAAAACAATTCAAAAAGGCAGGTGGTCGGAAAAAGGTTCGATTACCATGAGTAATTCCTTTTCCAAAGATAGGAGGATTTTTACCATTTTCAATACCTCTGTTTGCCGGCTTATCAGCTGCTGCAGCATTGGCGGGAGGTGGTGCTGGCATCGCTAAGGCCGTCAACGACAGCAAAGCAGCTCGGAAAACCTTGGAGGAAACGGAAAGACATAATAAAACAATGGAAGCTATAGCTTTGGGGAAACAAGGATCTGGCCTATATTTGAAAAAGTATCGCAAAGGTCTTGGTCTATATTTAAATAAACATCCAAAAAACTGCCAGTAAACCTACCCAGAAGACCTCTGACCGATCTCGATCTACGAAAACTAGCAAAAGCTCTGAGAATTCCCCATTTTAGAGGAGTATTTATGCGTGATGAACTGCCATCCAACGGACCATGGAAAAACGAGCGTGGAATAGTTGATTTAGATAGCTCGGACAATGAAGGCACTCACTGGGTTGGGTTTAATGAAGTCGGTGATACAGTTTTATATTATGATAGTTTTGGCAATTTACGCCTCCCTCGCGAAGTATTGGATCATTTCAAAAAGTGTAGAATATTATTCAATCACGACGATTTTTAACAATATAACACTTATAATTGTGGTCAGTTATGTTTAGAATTCCTCTCTAACTCTTCTGTTGTGGTCGACTAACCCTGCGTTTATCAGTATATAAATAGATTATTGGTAAATTTTTCATCAATCATGTCTCAGACGTTCACTATCACGGGTAAGAGCTCCCGCTTATATGTAGATTTTCACCCACCTAGAGAACTAGATCCTTATTCATATTATTCTATCGCACTTGTTGGTTTGCATACTCACAATAGCATTCCGAACATTGAAGAAGGTCTTAATAAATTTTATTATAAAAATGTGAAGGGTGAGGAAGAAGTAGTAACTATACCTACGGGGTCCTACGAGTTGACGGACATCGAGGATTTCATACAGAGTGCAGTTTGTGGGATAGGAGTGAAGCAAGAAGAACGTGACCGGAAATTATCAATGAAATCTAACAAACAACACTCTACAGACAGAGCTGAAGAGTGATTTTGAAGAGAATTTCATTCCTAAAGATAGTATAAGCGAACTGTTGGGACCCAGCAAAAAGAAATTGACATCTCGTGAACCACATGTGTCTGATCGACCTATAAACATAATCAAAGTTCAAACTATTAGAGTGGAGTGTAACTTAACCGCAGGAGCATATTATAACAATAAGTTAGCTCATACGATATACGAGTTTTCACCCCTTGTACCACCTGGTTTTTCCATTGATATAGAGCCGAAGAATCTCATTTATCTACCGATCATCAACAAGACGTCCTTTGATAACATCACACTGAATATTTTGGATCAGAATTGGAAACGGGTAAATTTTCGTGGGGAAGAAATTATTATACGGTTGGAGTTGAAAAAGACCACAAGAGATTATGGCTCACAACAATAAATAATAAGCCAATACTCACCAACATTCATTATATGAAAAGAATCCATTTGAGAAAGTTGTTGTTGCAGTAGACGCCTCTTCAGAACATGGGTTTGAATTTCAGCAATAAAAGACATCTCCATAGTGGTCATCAGTCATTATCTACAACGAGTTCAAGGGAGTAGGTTGCTTCTGCATCACTGTCATTGGGAAATATAAATTTTTTGAAGTTCCTTGGTTACAATGTCGGAAAAACTTCAAATATTCAACGAGCCAAACTTCAATGAAGACATCATCCGAGAAGAAACTGATACCTACTATCACCACACAACATCTTTTGGCAACAGTGATGAAATTGAGATATTAGTCTATCAACAAGATGTATTGGTAGATTTGGCCTCGTCTGCCTCATCCATCGAGGCAAAATTCCTGACAGAAGCAAGTGGTGATGGTGAATGTAAAATATCGAATAATTTCGGAGCGTTTCTCTTCGAATATATCAGTTATGAATTGAATGGAAAAGAGATGGACAAAGTACGTGATCCTGGTACTGTTAGCACCATCAGAGCTCATCTAACATATGCCAAACATGAATCTATACCTCTAGCTATTTCTGGATGGTCATTTGACGATGCACTGAGTTCAGTCTACAATAATAATATCAATTTATGGATACCGTTGAATTTTCTACTGGGCCTATTCATTGACTATAACAAAGTTTTGAGTGGAAAACATAAGCTGCGCTTGATAAGGTCTCGAACCGATAACGATTGCTATACTAATAGCATAGGCGCGAAAACGGCTAAAATAAATGTGAAGACGATAGCATTAAAAGTGGGACATGTGTTTCCCAGTGATCAAGTTAAATTTCAAATGTTGAGGAATTCGAGTGCTGAGAAGCCTATTTTGATTCTATTCCGTAGTTGGGATCTGCATGAAAATCCGTTGATGAAGGAGAGCACTCGCGACATTTGGGCTGTTGAAACATCAATGAATTTGGAACGTCCCAGATATGTGATTCTAGCTTTTCAAACTGATCGAAAAAATAATCCTGTTAAGCACAGTGCATATTTCGATAATATAAACTTGCTAAATGTAAAATTATACTTGAATTCAGAGTGTTATCCATATGAAGCAGTGAAATTGAATTTCACCGACCAGCAATACCAGATGTACTATGATTTCCAGAAATCATTTCCAAATTAAATAATAAGCGAGCCCATGTTAGATTATATAGCATTCAAGAATAGAGAAATTTTTGTGATTGACTGTTCAAAACAAAACTATGCTATGAAAGCATCAACAGTTGACGTCAAACTAGAGATGGAGAGTTTTCTGAATTTGCCCAAGAAGACCAGGGCTTATTGCATCATCATTAACGACCGTATAATGGAGTGCTCTCCGATCACAGGATCAGTTCGGAATTTGGTGTGAAGAACCAGGTGATGAATCATAATGTTATAATTTTAGTTCTAAATGATGTACTATCAAAATGTGGTTTTCCCAATAAATGTTATTATTACTATATTTAATATTTTATTTCTCAAACGATAGGTGGTGATGTAAGCATCCGACGATCATAGTTTGTAAACTATGGTAGCCGGTTGCTGGAAATGGAACAAATTGAAACAACTAATGACGTTATCAGTCAGTTATCAACGTTTGCAATGAGATCGAAACGGAGAATTACCCCCACCCACTCTACACGTTCACGTTCTCACGTATGTAAGAGAGAATCATTTCAGAAAATGTTCAGTTATAAAAATGAACTTGGCAGTGGGCGTTCGTGATTCGAATGTGGCTAAATGGTTCACCAACAATTTTATCAAGTTAACAGTTGATGAAGTGCGTCTAAAATTTGGGATCCATATGAGAAACGGTAAAAGAAACTATTTATTTTGGAATATACAACTAAATCAACGCGTTCTAATGAATGAAGATCTATTGGATTGGTTAGGTTATCGCGGCAAAAAATTACATGCTAAAAAGGGTGTTATAACAAGATTGTTGAGGAAAAACCCGCATATACACCATTATGCACGAAAGAAATATTATGTTCTAGATGCTATTGATTTCGAATCATTATTGATGCAAATGCGGACTCCTAAAGTCATCGAAATACGTGAACTGTTTTCGTTAATGAAATTTATTATGATCAAATATTGTGAGTACGAGAAATTCTATGAACAACATTGTGTGGAACTGTTGAAAACAAAAAAAAACCAATTGATACAATCAGTACAAGAGTTGAGATCCTTAGTGTTGGCCGTGAAAGAACAAGGCGATGAAGAGCGTCAAAGAGCTGAGGAACGTGAACGTCGAGCAGAAAATGAACGTGAACTTGCCGAGGAACGTGAATATCGTGCGAAGAACGATCTCAACGCTTATCTCAACAAATTCAAATGAATGTTATCACCTTACGGAATAACATTTCACCAAATATTGTTCCACCTCCTATAAATTTCGGGAAGAGACGAAATTTAGATAATTACTTTGTTTTTATAATAAAATTTATATAATATTTTTTTTTCCTCCAATTTTATGATTATATCGAACATCAAACATCGAATGATATGAGACCAGAATGGTACCTAATGCGTCGACAGGAGGATGGTTGGCGTGATGCCGACAGAAAATTGAAAAATCGAGGAATGCGAATAATACGTTAATGGTCTAACATATCTCATGCTATCGATATTGGTAACGAAGTGAAACAGAATTTCCATCGCGATTTGAGATGGTATGAAAGAGGAAATCTTATTCGTGCAGCAGAAGAAGAGGGGGGTGAACAATTGATTAGTGATATCAACATCGAGTCATTGATGGAACGCGTTATCAATCGTAAAAATAAAGCTCATGATGAACTAGCAAATGATAATGTCAATATATTGATGTAAAAATATTGAGTTCTTCTATTATTTCAAGAAATAAAACCGAGGTAACTATGAAATGCGGTTGCGTTGATGTTTATATGTATGTTTCATTATTCAAGTGTTCATCATCGTTCGTAAACTATGGTAGCCGGATTGAATCAGTTACTGTCATCGGTTTTGAGCAGTGACGTCATCATCGTTCGTAAACTATGATCGCCGGATCTTCAATTCAATGAAACATCACTTACTCGTCAAAATCATTATGTATTTTGATACACATAAAGCTATCGTTAGATGTTCTCCCCACAATTTGCATGCATCATATTGATTTTACCTCATCAAAAATATGTGAATTAACATTCTGCATGTCAAGACTTTTCATTTGATACCTATAAAGCTATGGTTGGCATTCATAGATCCGCCTTGACAGTTCACGTGACAGATGCTTCATGGATCCACCACGTCACACCCGCCAAGACACGACATGACACCTCGATGAAGACCTCACGTGACAGACGCCATGACACCTCGTTGAAGACCCACGTGACAGCCACCATGACAACTCTTTCCGCCACCATGATGCTCTATGGTTTTGAGTTGAGTTAGCTATATAACCTTCAGCTGTATGGTACGTGATAGCCGCCATGACACCTCGTGACAGACACCTCATTGAACCCCCTCGTGACAGACACCCCGTTGAAGTGACAGACGTCATGATATCTCACCGCGTGACAGATCATGTGATTTCAAAACCGTACGAGTCGAACTGGTTGCGCCACCTCCACGGAGCAGTCTGTACCTTTGGTTCACCATGACAGCTGTCACATGGTGGCGACACCTTCACGAAGCAATCTGTACCTTGGGCCCGCCATGACACCTGTCACGTGGTGGTGATACCTCCACGAAGCAGTCTGTTCCTTTGATCCGCCATGACAGCTGTCCCGTGATAGTCACATGACCATGTACATGGGGCACACTTTTTGTAAGCACCCTGTATACTCTTTATAAACAACATATCCTTATCTCACACCTTATCACATACATCCATTCCTTATCACCTGACCTACATCCTTATCGAAACTGATAAGGATAACCTCACACTGGATGGACAGCTAGACCGGAAGAGGAAACCAGATATCCTGATCGTAGAAGTAGTGGTGTTCATCTACTAAGTCCGTGTTTTGGTCACATTGAACTGTACTAGATCTTTATTAACATGGCGTTCTCCGAACATTATGGGTATAGATTTTACCGTCGTGTAGTCAAAATACAGTAAAAATAGTAATGAATTATGTCCATCTTTATCATTAAATGGAAGAACAATTACTCTGTCTAGTCAGAAGAGTAGCAATGTCTGATAATAACAAGAGAATGTGATAATTCAAAATATCTGAATGTGATTATGTTTGAATCGATGAAAGATGTCGAGGAAGGTGAAATCTACAGATCGGTTGATTATTAATTAGGAAGGGAGAATCTGAATGAAACCGGTAGTGGATGATAACTATGCATCTTGGCTGTGACTGTGAATACGAAGTAGGTCTTAATCAAAGTTATTCATTAAATTGTTTTTAGAGTAGCATTGAATCTTCAATATTTCATTCACAATCAGGCTTACTCTGATGTTTACAGAACTTTAATTGTTTCCTGCTCTTACAACAGGCACCGAAATCTGTTGATTATAGACATAACAATTTTATTATCTTTATCATTTGTTCAATTGGCAAAACCACTTGATTCCATAATTTTTTAAATACACGTGGGTTTATTATATCGTTAATAATTTTTTTGCTTTGAACTCCTCATAATACGAACAACGTAGCGTTATCCGAATCGAAAAGGTACGAAACATATAGAGGATGGGCTAGAACTAACCACTCCATATCTATAATTTCACGAGCCTTGTTTCAATACCTTATTCGATTATAGAGTTAACGTGAGACCTGTTGAACTATCCCGTAATCGTACTGAAGAGGCCTGATAATACGAAATCCACCCACGTGGTTGTAGGAATCACTGAACCACAACTCATATCTCATTTTCAAACTCAATTCATTTTTTTCTAACCTTTTTTGAATTCATTTCGTTATAATTGTAGTAGATTCTGAATAATTGTCACATATTGATTTAAT